>JAOEHY010037719.1:0-64004 GCA_025447955.1 Psilopsiagon aurifrons | reverse complement strand
CACCACCACCACCACCGACCGCTCCCCCCTCCTTATCCCGGGAGGCTGGTAGCGGGGCCGGGGATGCTTCTTCCCCGCGGGCTCTGCTGGGATGGAGGCGTCGAGGAGGGGTGCGGAGCGTGGTTGTGACAGACTGTGGCGTGGGGCGGTGGAGCCGGGGTCGGGAAAGTGCGCGGGGGTAAAGCGGTTCCTTTGTTTTAAGAGGAAAAGAGAGTCCTCGGGCGCTCCTCGGAAACCCGGCTTCTTGGGAAATGGCATAAATGCTCTCCTTTGTTCTCATGCAAACACAACAGCTGGGCTTTGCAAGTTTCGACCGAGTCGTGACTGTCCCGCTGCGATGCGCTGTTATCGAGACCCAAATGCAGGGCGGGCGTTCATGCCCGGTTGCCAGATGTGAGCCCTCGCCATGTGCAGGCACTGCTGAGCTTGGGATGCTGCCTGGGCAATCAACATTACAGTGTGTGCACGGCAGAAATGCATTGAAAGTACATCCAGGAAACACTGGAATGCATAAACATGGCAAGACTGGGGACTAGGGTTTATGTTGTTTGTAAATAACACAGGAATGAGAAAGTCCTTCTCCATGGCACAGATGTTCCAATATCCTTGCAAACAAAACCCTCAGCTGCTTGGTTACTTGCAAAAATAAGAGGCCAGAAGTGACAGCAATAGCAGCGTGAGGTCCCGTTGCTCTAGCTCTCTTATTCCTGCAAGGACCCTTGGCAGGAGACCCTTGTGACTACACATGGAGTCCCCAGTGCATCTCCTTGGTGATACAAATGCAGGAGCTCCAACCCTCCTGTGTCACAGAAAGGCAGAAACCAGCACAGTTCCAAGCCATCTAATAAAAGATGCCAAGTCCTTAGAAGCTGAAGCCAGCAGAAGTCAGAAGCTGGCTGTCTCACCATATGGACTCGCTTCCCAACGTGGCTGGCATGACAGATGCATTGGTAGCCAGCTCCAAGTGACCCAGCAAATTCTCTTTCTGTGGGCTAATAATGTTAAGCTGTGCCATTTGCAGAGTAGGAGGTTTAATTTGTGGTTTTGTCATGCTCTTTGAACGGAGGAGCCACGGAACAGAATAACCAGAGACAGATGGGAAAGAAAGGGTCAGCGCTGCTTTTGCACTGAAAATGAAGCTAACGCTTGGGCCCTTAAGCTTTAATTACATCAAGACTGCCTCCAAGTAAGATTTGGAAAAGAAACAGAGGTGATGATAAGAGCTAATAGAAAATACCAGTCTATTTACCTTCTCTCTTAGATGATATGAGGGCTGAAACGTCATCCACTGGAGTACTGCTCAGCTTGCTTTATGTTGTTCACATGCAGCTTCCTTTCCAAGTCCTCATGGACAGGCCCATGAATGTTCAGAGCAAGCACCGTGGGGCTACTTTGAAATAAAAACTTTCAGCATCTTTAAATGGATGCAGGATAAAGACAATGCTTCAAAAGAGCCATAACTAGAGAAAAAAATAATAGCAGAAGAAAAATAAAAGGCATATTAAGAAATACAGGACACAGGCAGGAAAAAAAAGCATTTTTTTTTTCCAGGATAAACTCAATGAAAAGGAAGCATTAAAGCTTGATGATACAAGGAAGCTTTTTTAGATGGTCAGGGATATAGACCACAGAACCACTGCATTCCTATATGGGCAAATTATTTCCACTTCCAGCTGAAGAGGGGAAGGAAAACAGTGGCATGATTCAGGTGAGCTCCCGGAACAGGTCAGGGGCAAGCTGGGAGCAGACTCCTGCTGTCTTGGCTCTGAGCCCATTGCTTTCACCAATGGAGCCTGTTACAAGATGACTTTGGGGATGTTCCTGCTATTTCCAGGCACTGTGTGACTTTACAGTGTATGAGCCCAACAGGAGCAATAAAAACGGCCTGCAAAAATGTTATCAGCAATTCACTAAACTCACATCCTCTTCTCAGAGCTCTGGCAGGATATTGCATTAATGCATAGTAACAATAAAAATACAAAAAGACCATGGAAATGACATTATAGCATTATAAGATTAATCCAATTGCAGTCAAATTAGCTTATAATAAGAACTCCTAAAGACTGTTAATGGGAACCTGTGTTTCAAAAGCTTCATCACCTTTACGCACGTTCTCCCTGACCCCAATAATAAAAATAGCCTGGCGTTTGTGAGAACACCCTTCTTCAGAGGACTTCACAAACATTCTTCTGGGGAAAACATTGGCCTAACTCTTGCATCAGTGGGGAAACTGAGGATTGAGCAGGGTGGCTTTTCTAACCCTAAGTAGGCAGCCAGCCCACCCTTGGGCTTATCTCCAGCATTTTGAGCTCTCAAGGTGGGTCTCTGGCTCCCAATGGATGTTTGTCCGTCTGCACTGTTTCTTCACATGGTTGAACAGGAGCGAACACCGCAGTCACCTCAAAGACAATACCTTTTCAAGTGCATGGTTACTGCAAAACAGCTTTCCAGGAAGACAGGTATGGGCTGCCTTGTCCTCCCAGCACAACTGAGTCATTCAGCAGCTCCGTCCTCAGCAGCATCTGGATCATTTTGGTCAGGCCATGTGGTTGCTCTTTAGCAGTGGTATCGCTGCAATAGCTGGAGGCAAATGGGCGTGACTCAAGAGATGCTGATGATATACATGTTAGATTGCAACCCACACCATCATCTTTCTTGTTGCTCTGTCACTGCCAGAAGTGTGCTCAGGCTTGTTCTCCCATTGCTCGCCTCAGCAGGCAAGGACAGAGATCGGACAGTGGGATATCGCTTTCAGGGCAAAGGGAAAATTATTCTCTATTATGTCATTTGCTGAGCTGCTCTGTGCTCATACCAAGTCACAGGTGACTCCTGTTGGCCCTGCTTTTTCTATCAGGAGAACCACAAACAACGGGTGCCTGAAGCCTGAGCAAGGGGCAAGGCTGGGTGGCTGCTGTGCTGCCAAGGGCCTGGGTAGATGTCTCCCAAGCCCCTGGGCTGCCAGAGGCTGCTGTAATACAACAGCTGTGAGTGAGCTACATCCTTTGCCCTAGGAAATCAAAGTGATGTCAGCATCCAGACTCCAAATATGCTGCTCCCCAATGTGAGCAGGCTTTTCATGAGCCACAGACGAAGAGTGAAGTCAGATGATTGTCTGGACCTCAGAGAAAAGAGGTTTGGCAGAAAAGCAACATATGTATGTCATGAAATAAGAATGCTGGTCCTTCTTCAGGACAAAACACTGCACACCCTCAAGTACTGGACACAGTGTGTATTTACCCTGCTCCTCTGATCAGCCAGCAGGGGAGAGAAAAAGGCACAAGACAGATTTGTAGCCTTTAGGAGCAAGCAGTAACCTGCATGGCTAATGGTAATAGAGTACAGCGAAAAGGGGACTGGACTCAACCAAGCAAGGAAGGAGGTTCCCAATTCTTCAACAAGTCAGGAGGAGCGATTTGGTCCTGTATGCGAGGAAAAGAGATACCAGAAAATAAGGAGAGGGAGATTTAACTGCAGTTGCAGGAGCCGCTTCCTCCCTGAGGGGAGCAAGTCCAGCCAGAGCTGGAGAACAGTTTAAAAGGCTGTATCCTGTACCGCTGGGAGTGGGTAGGATGTGTGTGTATCCACATCCCCCTCCTCTCAGAGGCCATCTGAGCATTTCAAATTGAGCAATCAGAATCAAACCATCCAGAAGCAGAAAGCACTTTAAGAAACAATTGTCCTATGTGATTTGTCCAAGATCACGCAACAAAATCCACACATTTCATGGTGTTCTGGATACTCAGAGCCTGAAGATGTGCTTGGGGGAAAGCCATAATCAGGCCAAAGCTCTTCTGCAACACTGTGAAAGTGAGAAGAGACTCACCTAGAGCTAAAGCAGGGAGAAATGGCCAGAGCCATTTATTTTGGCTGACGCATTGCCTAAAACGTTTTCTGCAGACCTTATTTACACTGCGAAGTTCTGAACATCAGTTTCAGCCAGAGGAAAAAGAAGATATTTATATTTAATGGCCAACATTTAAGCTCCTTTAAAATGAGCTGAGAGGTTGCAGTTGGAACAGAGAGGAAATCCTTACTGCCCTGGCACTTTGTGCTGCCATTGCAGGGAAGCTGGCATCTGTAACTAGTCTGAGGTTTTGAGTGCAGCTCAGCCTAGATTACACCCCAGGACCAGTATGCCAGTCAATGCATGGCACCAAGGCAGTTCCCAGGCAGCTTGTGAAGGAATTCCCATTTGTGTGCCCTGGGCAGAGGGATGAGAAGAGGGAGAACGAGAGAGAATAATAAAAAAAAAAGCCCCAAACAACCCTGTGTAAAGATAGATGGGTGCATTTCCAGATTTCCAGGACATCTGTCAGCAAGCCTCGGAGTATATGGCAGCTAATCCCTTTGCAGATTTTCTTTTAACTGTTGCTTGACAGAAGAGGATGCCAATTTTTTCATAGATGTACCCGTGTCTGAAGTCTCACTCTGCCTGAGGTTATGATCTATCTGTGAGGAAAAACATTACACTACCAGCTTGGGAAATTACATTAGGGAAACATCTCACTAAGAAACATGCATCAGCTTCAAGCTTTGGAGTATACGCAGAGCAAAAGATGTTTCCTGAAGGCAAAGAAGGCCAGAGGTGACGCAGCTACATGACTTGCTCCCACCTTCTCTGACACCTCTGCTGTCTGCCTGCTCACTCCTGGGCTGGGCAAAGCCAGTGCAGGGGAGAGGGCTGCAGGGCTGGGCTGACAGTCAGCTCTGGCTTCAACCCCCTGCTAGAGAGCTGTAGTAAGTCTTCCCACATGTCCCCTCCAGGCACAGCTGGAACAGCAGCATAACTAGGTGCACACTTTGGGATCTGAGAATAATGCAGAGCTCCACAGCTCCTCGTTTAATTCTCAAACACTGTGTATTGTGGAGTTCAGCTGTTGCAACATTCCTCTGCTAAGGGCAGGCAGCAAGCAGTCCATAAGACTATTCTATACTGCAGTGGTAAAACGTCTTGGTCCTGACATGAGCATGCCTAAATGACGAGGCAGACTGCCCTTTGGTGCCAAGAGGACCAGGCTCATTAAGCCCAGATGACACAGGGAAGGCCCCAGGTACTCCTTGTCAAGCTGTTGAGGGTTTTGCTCTGGGGCCAGCTAGATCTCCAGCTGCTGCTGGGACCTTCAGAGCTTCTGTAAGCTCTATCTGAAGTTCAAGGAGGTAGGAACACATTGGTTTTCTGCTTTCTAATCCTACCTACCAAAATCAAGCCCAACTCGCAGTTTTGTGCTGTTTTGCTGGTTAATTCAGATCTCCCCACACTTTGAATGTGTGCCAGAATAAGGCAAATGAGTAAAAGGTTAACTCCAGGCCTCATGATTACTGATGGAGTACAGTTTATGTTTGTTTTCTTTCCCCCCAGGATGAAAAGTGACGTAGAAAAATGAGAAAAATGGACATTTCAATTATCAACCTTTTTTCAATGGCAACCAACAAAAAACTGAGTGATTCAGCAGCAAAAATAAAATAAAAATCACTTTTGCCAAGTCCACTTTCAGCCTCCCATCCCACAAGACTTCAAGCTCCTGATTGCACTTCACATTTTTCCACAGTATCATTTTGAGGACAGAAACTCTAATTCCTGGACTGATCTAACAATGTGAGACACTTTGGGTGTGTCTGAATTCTTTCTCAACTGTCCTGGGCAACTGTACAGAAAAAAAACAGTCTGTCATTTAGCTGCTGTCATTTATCCTAAGAGATTTCTTTCATCCAGTTACCTATGATAAGCACTTTGATTGTTACTCTGAGAGAAATATGTAGTCATTAGGTTTCAGAGTCCACACCTTTATTTCTTTGATGGAAGGCAATTCATACCTCTCTCAGTATTGACCGAACAGCAAGACAGGAGCTGATGTTGGAAGGTATTTTGCTGTGGGTGTTGGTCTCCTTTATGTAATAATCAAATGATCTGGGACTCATATAGGAAGGAGAAGTCCAGGACACCATACCCATACTCCCAGGATTGTTTTTACATTTTGCACTTCAGAATCATTATATAAACCCTAACACATTCATGACAGCAGGAATGAAAGCCCAGGAGTCTCACCTTCTAACAAGGTCCCTGAATGTTAGATTGCAAGGCTTGCTCCCTGGTTCCTCCCCTCCACCAGCTTGTTCTCTTTCTCCCCCAGCATTTAATCTCCCTCTCCAAGGATCACACCTTCATGAAGTCACTCTTCCTAAACACAGCAGGCTTTGCTATTTCACTTCCAATTTGAACTGAAAGCAGACAGGGCATGCAATCAGATACCTGCCTGCAACATAAACAGGCAATGAATGCCTCTCTACTTCACTGTCAATGACTCATCACCTCCAACTTTTCAGCTCCCAGAGTCTCCTGAGGGAGGCAACAGGTTTTGTGCATTAGTGTTGCAGCCAGGTATTATGAACTAGTGCACTGGCAGAGCAAACAGTGCCCTTCTTCTTGCAGTGAGCTATAGGTAGGTGCTTGCCCGAGCATCCCTGCACTGCCCTTACAACAATAAGGCAGGCAGGCCTGTAGGCTGAAAAGCAAACCTATACCCTCTAACCAAATGGAGTCAAAAGCCCTTTTGGGAGAACTAGGAATACCTCTCTCTCCCCCTCCTCTTTCACATCATCCCCTGAAACTCTGTGCAAATGAGAAACTGTGTTGAGGACAAACCGGCTGGTTTCAGTATGGGGCAGGGAGTGACCTTCGTTCACCACTTTCCATCTTGCCCACTTGACATTATCCTGCACCCCAGAGGCATCATGCCTGGGGGAGGTGAAGGGACCATCATACTCCAGGGCTTCCTCAGCTCAGCCTTCCAACAACGCGCCCATGAAGCACCAGTAGCCAGCGTAGGTTTGTGCCTGTTCTTCACTTCCCAGTGATGTTTTCTTGTGTGCTGAGAAAAGCTCCTTGGCCACACATGATGAGATATTTGCTGCTCATGAATGAGTTAAAAATAACTTCTCATGTCTGAAAGCTTGTTTGGTGTTACGCTCCCCCTGCACCCTGTCACTCTTTATAGAGGCCCTGGCCCCGAGGAAGAGGGAGCCCAGGCTCTTGTGTGATCTGCCTCCTGCCCAACAGCAGCTGTATTGCTGAAGATGAGGCAGGCACAGGGTGAAGCTAGGAGAAGAGGCAACAGGTTTGTAGAATGCTTACTGCCAGGCTGATTTGCTGATTGGCTGTCCTCAGCAATTTGCTGTCTGAAAGCAACCTCTGTGACTAAAGCTGGCCCTGATACAGACCGTTACTAAATCTTAGGTGTATTATCTTACTCCCACTTTACCCCAATGGAAAAGACAGCTCAAGGGGTAGAGCAGGCAAGAACTGAGTTCATAGCCCCCTCACAAACACTCAAGGGATGCCAACTTTGACTTGTTATTGGCTAAATCACCCTGGCCAGCCAGCACAAACAGGTTGTCATCTGCAGTTCTGGAGCCATCCTGATCATGCTGTCACATGGAAATGTGATTTAGAGCAGAGCTGCACACTGGAAAGCTCAAACATATGCCAGGTTCCCTTGCTAACCTCTCTTGACAGATAGATAAGCTATAGAAGAGCTTTCTTCCCCAGGGGAGAAGGGAACCGTCACTTGCCCTAAAAAGGCTTGTGGTTCCAGCCAGTGGAGTTCAGCAGCTGCTTTTCAAGAAGAGCCATTTGCTCTGCTTTGTTCAGTTTGGATGTTTTAAAGCATGTTTGAATTCCTCTGCAGTCACACATTTTAAGCTGGAGCTAACATTGCAATGAGCAGCTGGAACTGGGGAAGGATTGTCATCTGCTGCCTGTACACCAGCACCAGACCTCACCCTGGGGAGGCAGCAGAGATGGCAGCAGCCACTCCGGCAGCAAGGAAGAGGTCAGCCTGACCCTTGTGCTCTAGCCTCGGCTTTCCTCCTGGCTTACTTTAGGACAAAACTTCTGCTTCCCTCTTTGCCTTGGTTTCCACCCAGTAGGAAAAAGTAATGCTCACTGCAGCATTTCATGACTTTTCTGGCAAGCCCCCCTGCCAGAAGAGGAAGAGCTGCCAGTACCTGCGCCGCACTTGGACCAGGCTGCAGGGGCACAGAGATAGACCTCGCCTCAGAGGTTTTAACAAAGCCAAGAATGAACAGATTTATTATCATCGTACTCCTGAGACAAAAAGAAACCAGAAAAAATACCCAAAGCACACTGGTAGAAATACAGCAAAATAGGAGTTTTGCAGTGTGTCACAGAGCAGCGACAGTGCCTGAGAAGGAGCAAGGCAGGAGTTTTGCAACTTGGTTATGAGCTCTACTTTCACCTCAACAGTTAAATACAACAGCATTATAATGCAAGCATGGTGTCATTGTGTTATTTCACAACTCACATAGAAGGGATGGTCCTTAACATTCATAAGAGGAAGCTTCCTTGCACCAGCAGGACATGCCTTGCCCTGTCTCTGGGGAATGGCATGATTTTGGAAGCTGTCATAGCCTCTGGGAGCAACAGGCATGGACTGGGTTGAAGAAGGAAAGAGGAAATGCCCTGATTCAGTTATCGATCATAAGCAAAGCAACAGCAGATGGATGTGGATAGGGGAGCATAAAGAAGCCATGAGGCAATGTTAGTCATCAAGATTAAGCCACAAGAGTGTCTACATTTGCAGCTATTTAGTTTACTTGTTTGTAGACACACACGACAGGAACTTAGAGGAGGTGTGAAAAAGGATGACAACAGTGTATTGTGGATGCTCACAGTGGCAAAAGCGGTCATACAGGTACAACCCAACAATGTTTGTCTGAATAACTGTGAAGGGAAGGCTGGCACAGGTCCGAAATAATTTGGAAAAGGACACCTGGAAGATGTGGGAAGTCAACGTAAATGAGAGGGAGCCAAAAAGCCAAGCACAAAGGGGATGACCCAGTCTAGCGTCATTCTGAGGGGAGTCTTCATAGCTCCCCTATTGAGGACAGAGGAAAGGGCTCTGGCAATTATGTGATGTCAGGAGTCTCAGGGAGTGGTTCTGCGCACAGAAGGCTAGGGAAGACCACGCATAAGCAACATAATACAGGACAAGGTTGTGTGGATGGGAAGACAGCAAGGCAGCCAGGGTAGAAGGACCAGATGCGTGGTAGCCCTGAGTGCTGGCCATGAGATATGTGGAGACCGTAAAAGGCTGATGCTAGGTGGGCAGGACTGAGCTTGGCATTGCTCAGAATGCTGAGAATGAGCACTGATGAGCTTGAGCTTTTGACAACCATCTATAAAGAAACAACAAAGAAACAATTAGATTTTAATTTGGACTAAAAAAGGTGGATGTAAAGATGAGACGCAGGTTGAATTATGTTCAGCATAAAGGTAGTGGTTAGACTTGTGTTGGTAGATGAAGCTGGGGAGCTGAAAGGGGTCCTGTTCTACCCTCCCAAAGAGGCAAGAAAGTTTAGGAAGGAAGGTGGTAACTTGAAGTACGGCTGGTTTACTTAATATCCACAACAATATTTCCACCTGAGGTGCTTTGTAGGGCCTGAAATGAAAGTGCCTATGTTGAGAGAGAGAAGGAAAAAAACAGAAGAGTGGGATCTGTGGCTCCATATTTTGTATATCTTTCCCTCCTTTTCAGATCATCCAGTAGAAACCCTGCAGCAGGTACATCCTGAAAAGAGCAACAGCTATCCTTAACCTTCAGCACACAGTGTTCCTACATCTGCTGGTAAAACAACCAGCCTTCTTGCAGGACAGCACATGCATAAAGCTTGGCAGGATGGGGATTTGAAGAGGATGTAGTGAGATACATGTTAGGAAGAACTCTTCACACTGAGCTATCCCATTTGCAGCATGAACCTCGCAGTCCTGCCAAACAGAAAGCAACATAACTAGGTAGAGTTTCCCAGTAGGGAAACTACAGTCCAAATATGTTTTCTGTATAGGAAATCCAAAAGAAGAAGAAGAAAAAGAGGCCCTTATCTTTATTTATAAGATGGAGCTTTTCTACATGAATAAACCTCTTAACACATTTTTCTGTCCACTAAGGTTATATATTTAATAGTTCTTTTCTGGTATCATTTAAAAGTAGATCACCACCATGCAATGACGCCTGCTGTACTCTTTTTCTGGCATCCTCACTAGCTCCCTTCACCCCTGCCCCCAGTAACTAGAGCACTGTGTGTTATTCTCACCAGACTGCAAGGGAGGATTTTTCCTTTACTAAGGAACATTTGCTACAGAGCTGCATGCTTACCTCTTTTTTCCATACTCTGTTCTTTCCAACTTAACAAAGAACAGAGGAGACACTTTCCAGAAGAGAAGGGAAAGCACATATCCCACTGAAACCCTCCTCTCAGCTCTTCATTAGCATCCTGAGGCTGCAGATCAGCTACTCTGCCCTTGAGCACAGAGCATAGACAACAGAAACACGCACAGGTCTCCAGTCAGCCTCAGTGCAAATAAGAACCCGGACCCTTATACTGTGGGCAGTGTGGCTAATGTCTATATTGCACCTTGACAAAAGTTTATAGAGCAATGGAAAAGCAAGTAGCTGCCTTGTCAGCATTCCCAGGTTGTTCCACTCCCTACTCTTTAACTACCTCCTTATCCAGAGAATAGCTCTTAAGGCCCAAAGAGGGCCTGTGTATTGCTTCTCTGCTCTGGTGAGTGCTCCAGCACAAGCATTCTCTCGAGCAAGGTCTTGCCATTTAGACTTATTGTAGCGTACAAACCCTGCAGGATTATCTCACCCCTGAGCCACAACTACTTTGGTTTCCTCCTTTCTAGTGCCTGCATCCTCTGTGATGCAAAGAGCAGAGCTCTTTCTGCCACAGCAGAAAACTTTAAAGGGAGAGATGTTACCTGTAGGTAACCAAAGAGAGAGTGCATCCGTTGAGTTCAGGGACAACTTTGGAGTAAGTGCTTTGTGACCAGTACACTTCTGCTTTCCACTTTTCAAGCATTTGGACTTCTGATTAACCTCTTCCCCATTCCACAACATTCCATATGTTGTGGGCAGAGGTTTTATTTTGTTGCTGTATTGTCTCTCACCTTCTCATTAAATACAGTAAGTTTAAAATGCCGCCTTCTCTCAGGAGGGAAGAAGTGAGCTACTGTGGTGTCATTCCTGTGTTCCTGACCTAGGAGAATAAAAATTGTGGAACTGCTCTCATTTGCCTCTGCAAGGAATAAGTATCTTGCACTGATTCTTAAGCTGTAGCTCACTGTAGACTCCCCTCTGTTTCCTCCATCCACTTCCCACTCTTTAGGACAAAATAACTGCCTCTTCATCTCAAGAGATTTATCTATTCATTTTCATGCATGGGCAGAAAAAACATTTCTTCCTCCGCAACAATGCAGCTAACTCTGGGGTAGAGCATGACAGCTATTTCACAGCACAGAAGGAGTGGCAGGGAAAATGCAGTTGGTTTTGCCTGCAGAGATGGAACAGCAGATTGGAATGGCAAAAACTGCAATTTAAGTGGAACCTTGAGAAATCCTTCACGGTTTTCATAATTTAGCCCAAAGAAAATACAAAATCCCCCTTGCCTGTAAAGGCTGGATCGCCAAAGCATGGGCTGACTCAAAGGGAAGGGCTTTGTTTAGTTAGGTACAGCACTACCTACTAGAGCACCCACGTATTTCTTAGAAGTCTTTTCATCTCCCAAGTGAGTAAGCCCATTTCTGCTTACTTGTGAAACCAGGCAAGCTCAAAGGCAGGAGCATGAGATTTGCAGGTGAAATAGAAAAGGTATGGATTGCTGCTCCTTTACATGACCCAGGTGCAGCTCACAAGAAGGCAGCCATCTGATCTCATCTGATTAGAGGGTGTGATACTCATGTGAAAACTGATCAAAAGCACTTTTTCTCCTGGTATGACTTCTAACACAGGAATTAGCCAACACTACCCCTTCCTTCCTCACCATTTCCTTGCGCAAACCTGCTCCAGAGAATGAAAGGTTCAGCAGATCTGCATCCCCACCAAATCTGGCTCAGGGACTGAGCCTGGCTGAGAGTACAGTAAGGTAAAAGTGCCTAGGTATCACAGTGATTAGCTTAATATAATTATGTGCTAAAAACGTTACAGTTAATTTGGGGGTTCTGAGTTTCCGAGCAGGCAAAAGCAAACTCCGTTTACAGTGGTAAGAGTGGAAGGTCAAGAGACTGGAGAGGTAGATTAGTTAAACAAAAATCAGCCTTCACCAGGCCCACATATGTCAATGTAATTCATGTATGAAGTAGAAAATAGATTAGATGTTCCAGGCATATCCTCAAGGATAAATGCAGCTAATAGCCCTGCGCCATCCCTGCCTGCCAGCTTCATTCTCTGTTTCTTTGGTGTGAGGTGCACTAGGAATTGGACACACAAATACAGCTTCACATGACACTGGCAATCGTAAGGGGGAATATGCTCCCTGATTTCATGCAACACCATATCCCATACAAATCAGGGGAGCCCTGGATGTCCCTGCTCTTCCTGAAAGCATCTTTATGATCCCTGCCTCCGTCAGCTGCCAGCTGGAGCAGGGTGCTGAATGTTTCTGCTGGACCCAGTTTTCAGTGCAATGTGCTTCTCTGCCCAGCAGCTTCATACTGCACAGTGCCAAACATCTACAGCAAGAGAGTGGCTTGGCAGAAACACACCATGCAACAGCTCAGAGTTATCATCACATCCCCAAACATGGCTATTCTGCTTCTCATTACAGGGGCCTGGCTCGGAGTCTGGCTCTTTCGTGCCACAGCACACGGCTGTATAAGAGGGATCCAGAAGACAAAGCAAAGGATCTGGGGATATTGTAAACAAAAATCTGAAGACACAGAAAGTCACACACCTCTCCCACTGCCAGAAACCAGCTCTGGGGAAGGGGCAGGATGACGCTTACAGTTGCTTGCAAGCCCTGTGTGCCTTCTCTCCAGCCCTGGTCGCTTCTTCTGTTCCTTTGCCTGGAAGAGGTAAAAAAGGCTGGTTCAGGAGCAAAAGACTAACTGTTGCATTATGCAGCATCCAGTCATAACAAGGGAATTAGATTTTGATCTGCTTGCTGAAGTTTGCTATTTCTACTCTAGTACCTGGTAGTCAATTTGTTGCCAACATCTGTATAACATCAAACATTTGGATCCATATGGAGAATGTATAATTAAAGCTTGCTGCATACAACTGCGAGAACTTTCTCATATCCTCCCTAAATTGCACTGCAACCCCCAGATGAGGGCTGGGAGCCAAAATGGAAAAACTCTGGCATAAATATTTAACTAACTTGAGATATGTATTCTTCAACTATTAGCTAATTATTTTGTGCCAGCCGAAAAAGGCATCTGGTTCGTTTGCACAGGACACACAAGGATGCAGGTTGGACACATAAGTGGGAAATGAAACGTGATTTTGTGCTAATTAATATTAATGAATGGATTGAGAACCAATATCTCTTTGAAAATACGAGCTCACCAGGAGCCCAAGCATGATTCATTATGATTAGTGCTGGAGTGACAACCATTACCCGTCTCAGAAAAGTCTCTGTTTCATGCAGCATCTCTTTGGGAAATCTCTGAATTCTTTTGGGATTAAGCATCTCATAATTGGCTTCTGGAAGAGGTAAGGATGATCAGGGAGGTAGTTTCAGACCAACCTGCAGGTATGTGCTTGATTATCACCCTGGAATAGGCATAATATTAACAATTCCTTTGGTGTGTGTACATTGAGGTTCCCATGCTTCAGTAGGCTTGTGGAGAGTGTAGCCATAGCCTGCTGTCAAAACCCTGCCAAACCTATTCCTATCCCTCAAAATTCATCCCTTTCACCCCTCTGTCCCTTTTCCTCCAAACTTGGTCCCTTCTTCCCTAGACATCACCCACTTTGCTGCTGTTTCAGACTGTCTTGGCAGCCAACTAGCTCAGCTCTGAGGCCTTGTGCCTGAATTGAGTGCATTTCTCCTGGGAAGGAGAAAGTTTGTCCTCTCTTTCACACAGTGGCTCTCAGGGGCGTGCTCACCATGGAGCCAAGGGAAAGTCTGGTTGGTTACCAGGGCAGTTTTCTTCCTTAGGCAGCATACAGCCATGTGATAGAAATTGCCATTCTGCTTCTGCCTTTCAAGTCTATGTATGTTGCTCTCTATTCCTAAAACATGCTAGCCATTAACAGAAGTGTTTGTCCTCACATAAAGATCTTGAGCAACCATCATTCAGTAGCCAGTTGCTTTGCTTAGCTACCATATCATATCACTTGGCTCCAGCTTTGAGTACCTGTGCTGATAGAGCTGCAGTTTTAGCAGGGCTCAAAAGGAAATGCTACACTGTCTTTCTTTGGTTAAGCCTGTTCAGTCAAAGAAAAGGTCTCCAATTTAGTTTCTGCTCTTGAAGCAGCTCTTGAGCTTGCATTATTGTATACATTTGGGAAATATATTGAGGTTTTGGATTGCATCAATCTTTTATCTACCTAGGAATTACCACTCATCCCACCATTCCCCAACTGTTTCTTTGCTGTGTTCTCCATTTCTCAGTCAATTTTCTACTAACAGCTGACTAGTCCACCAGCTAATTTCCCTCTGGCCTTGAACAAGCATCAACAAAAAATCAGCTGAAGCTGAAAGCCTGATGCTGCTTTATACTATATTTTTTCTGAATCAGGCAAGTCCAAAAGAGCCACTAGGACCATTAGTATGTCTCCAGAAAGGGAAGACACCACTGTCTCTGAGCCACCATTGCAGTTCCCATTAGTACAGCTTTAACATTGCCGCTCCTGCATTGTCTTCCCAATTCTCTCAAGTCTTTGTAAAATCAGTCATGTCACTGAAGACTAACAGAGAAAAAGAGAGAGCAATCGATGTGCAATACATGCTGTGGGCTTATGATGGGAATAGGAAACTGGATCTAGGAATCCTTCCCCAAGGTAGTCTGTCATGTCTTGTGATTTTATGTAAAAACCCTTATATTTCCTCCCATGTTGCTCAAGACTTGATGGAAAACTGGGTTAACAAAAATGTAAAGAATCCCTCAATGCAGCAGAGACTGCTTCAGAGCCAAGCTTCTCAGGGGAAATAAATGATGAACAAAAACAAACAACAGCACAGCTCAAATGATTCCTTCCCTCACCACAGTCCTGAGATTTCGTAATTGCTCCCTTCATGGTCATTTTGGTTTGTAATATGCAGAGTAAAGATTTCCATTATAGCTGTGTTTACTTAATCACTCTAATTTTTTTAAGTGAAGTTCAGGCTGTTGAAAGCACCGGGCTGCCAGCCCCAAGTAAATTAACCATCAGCAAGTTGCAGCTAGAGGCTGCTCTCCTATGATCCTTAGCAAAGGGTTTTCTCACCAGCAGTCTCTTGGTTCTCAGATGGATCACCCACCTCTGGAAGTGAGAAGGCTACTTAACATGTTACACCCTTTACCTTATCAGGCAAGATGAGAACTTCTTCTTGTGTTTGGTTTAAAACCCCCCTGATCTCTGGGAATGGGATAATCATGTGGACACCTGGGACAAGTCTGACATTCATCAGAGGGAAGCTAGACAACTGCCAAATGCAGAATTCATTTCAGAAAACAGCAGGACATCGACTACATCTGCAACACAGTCTTTCCAATGGGGTTACATTGAGTATTCTCATCGTGCATGGCAGAATATCCTGGTATGAATATTTAATCATGCAGGGCAAATATAAATAGATTGAAATTCTAGGTGATGACAACTTTCAGATGACCTGGACCGAGACTAGAATTTGTGATTTCAGATGGAAGGCTCCACCTCCCATTCTCCTCTTCCCAAGACACTGATCCCCTAGCATGGGAAGTGGAAAACACCTTAGCCTTTATAAAAGCAGTAACAGCTACCACATGGGGGTCTTTCTTAAGGCAAACACATGGAAACAGAGTCAGTACTTGCAGCTGCTGGAGCAAAGGCACTTCCTTGGTCAGAGCATATGAGATTGGCTGTCACTTAAGGCACTTGGCAACATCATTTTCTTGGCACTCTCATGGTTTCCAGCACCCCAGTCACTATGCTGAAAACCAAACTGGCTATTGCCATTTTCAAGTTAGACTGATCTGAGCTACTGGGCAAAGCCACTGCATCCTGTTTGCTTGTAACCTTTCGGGAATAAAAGATCCAGCCTCTGAAACATAACCCAGGAGTAGATGGACTTCCTTGGCCCTAGTAGAACTAGGATCCTCAGGAGGGATCTCAGATTAGTCTAGTGGGCCCCTTTTACACAGGCTTCTCTGAACCCTCACCTGCCACACCTCCCAGCTTCTGTACAGATGGGAGATGGGAGGAAAAAGAAGCACATGTGCATTGATTTGAGGAGAGAATGTAGACCAGCTCCACCACAATATCAGATGTCCAAATCCCACAGAAATAGCAGAAAGCAGACACCTCAGTTCTTCTGGCCTGAAGCTACTGCAGCACTGAGACCCAGTGCATAATCAGGCAAAAAAGGTATACATTGTCAAGAAGACAGGGCATCAACAAGCTATTCTTTTCTGTAGTTAGAAGTGCATATTCGTCTATTCCCTTGTTTAAGTAACTGTAGCTCATATCATACTTTCTGCTGATAGGAATATAATTCAGTCATCTCAGCAAGGTTGTCAGGCACCATGAATGGTCCCTGCATTGACAGCTTCAGGTATTATCCTCATTTCTTAGTGGGAGAGATTCAAAAGTTCAATATCATCCCTGCTTGTAGAAACAAATCCTCATAAAGTGAAATTATCATAGCAAATATTAATGAACATCTTTGCTTCACAGAGAGGTGGAGGGGGGGTGCAAAAGAAATCTTACTGTACAGGCAACAGGCAGAGATTAGAAGAGCGTTAAGTGGCCAGGTGGTGAAGGAACCCACTTCTGATTTACAATTGCAATGATTGCGATGAATAGGGAGAATCTATGATTAAAGACATGCCTGAAAATAACAGTAATGATTTCCACTTGTATGCCTTTGATCAGACAATCTCACAGTATTCTATAAGTGAAATCTCCAAATATCTCTGCAAAGTTGGAAAGCCTTCTACAGACAGGAACATGTCAGAAATAAATAGCAGCTGAATGGTGTTAGACAGGTGATGGCTTAGATAAGTCATTCTCTCTTAAAAGAAGAGATTCTAGAGATAGAATTTGCCCCAATTAAAAGAGAGGAATAGATGCTCAATGTGAGCTATATTGGACTACATGCACAAATTACAAATCCAGCCCATTCTGTTCTCATTTCTGTAGGTGAAAGTGCCAATAAGGGAACTAATCACCTGTCTGTAAGAATGATTTTAAAACATGGAGAAACCGCCCTTCAAGAACCCCACTGGGACTCATCAGCACTGCTGGCAACTGCCAGGAGGTAAGAACTGTACTTTCAGTCACTGTCTCCATAGGATTAATTTGAATTAACTGTCTGGAGTGGAAAAATATATGTCCATATCCATGCACTTGTGCACTACATTCCCTGGGACCATCACATCCAACCATAAGCTGAAGATTCCTGGACACATCACCCCACCTGCCTCTTTGGAAACCAGGACCTATTTAGGCAGCTTTTGCACAGGTTTCACTGGGCTTTGCAGCTAAATCCCACCCAGGGGCGAGAGATATTACTGAATATTTCTCCGGCAATAGGGGAGGCAGACCCAAAACTGGACAAAGTGTATAATATTCTGTGGTAAGACAATTGTTTATGTTTGGAAAACTTGAAACAGTTATGTTTGGTCTTGCGTCGGTGCTGGTGGGGTTACATATGTGTGGGGTGCTGACAGGGTTAAACATGGCTCATCACTTATTTCGTTTATGAGTAAGTTCGTCCCTCTGCCACCAAGAAAGAACCCAAAATACATTCTGATATTCAGATCTCCTGTTTTAGCTTGTGATTTTTTCCATTATTTGGTGAATATGAAATGGCTCTTCACTTGTTCAGAAGCTATTTGTATAGTATTTTTCAAGGATAAGTTGGAGGGGTCAGACACCCAGCTTCACTGTTATGGTTGATAACCATAATTCCTGGTCTTCCTCAAGAGCCAGTAATAAGCTGCCTGCATTAATCCTCTTTAGATGTTTGATTTGGGTAGATCTGTCAGCAGACAGATCGTATAAATGCAAGGTTTGATGAAAAAATCCTTATGCTGAAATAAAACCAAGTGCAGTTTTACCCCTGTCAAGAAAAAGAAAGCATTACCCAGCAAGTTAAATGCTGGAGATGCTCTCCAGGTGGCCAGAGGGACCTTGCTCCAAAAGATATGGCAGTCCTTAATCTATTTAGGGCAATGTCAAAACACCATCCTTAGGATTTAAATATATTTTGCGGGGAAAGATTACATCCACCTGAACTCTCCAAAAGCCTTCACAAAGGCTTTTGTTTAAAACCAGTGTGTTGTTGCACCCTCACTGCCACTGTCCACTGCCCTGGGGACACTCTCTTCCAAGTGAGTACAACAATATGGATAAAAACCAACTCTGTCCTCACCCCTGTGCCACTAGCAGCAGCTGCAGTTTCTGGTATAGGCACATGAAACAGCCCAAGCCCCACTGTGTGTTGCCTGTTCAGGTCCCCCAAGCCTCCCCGGCAGAGGCACCTCTTTGGCTTCTTCCCTGACCTGTTTCACTATGAGAAGCCCCAGAAAAATGTTCACTTGCTTATTGTGGGGTCCTTACGTGCTGGGTTAAAGCCCCGAGCAGGTCAGATGAAAGCTACATGGGCTGCAGCAGCAGCAGTACACTGGCTTAGCTGCCAGGCGAGGTTCTACCTGGAGGGGTGTTGCCTGCTTTTGGGGCAAGAGAGCTGGTGTGTGCATCGCCCTGGCCCCTGCTGCGGCTGCAGCAAGGAACAGGGCAGGCGGTGAGCCTGGGTATGGCGTGCAGGCAGGCCTGAAGTGGGGTGGTTTGGCCATAGCAGTGGAAACGCTGAGACAGGGCAGAGGCCAACATGTGAGGCTGTGAGGACCAGGTCCAGCCAGGAGAGGAAAGGATGGTGGCTGGGCATGTGGCCCAGTGCCCACTGTCACCCTGTATCTGCAGAAGCAAGTCGTGCAGGCAGAGTTCCTCCACCCTAACATTCTGGGGGCTGTGGGAGGCAGCTGGGCACAGCAGCCCTCTGCAACAGAAGCAATATGGTGAGGGGCAATCAGAGCACAGGCTTTCCACCAGCAGCTGAAGAGAGATCAGCTGTGTGAGCCCTCCGTCCAGCCAGCCCAGAGCAATGACTGCAGCAGCATGTTTGACCTCTGATTTATTCCTTTGGTAAGCAGTCATTAGCGGCAGTAGCCTCAGTGAGCATCAAAACACACCCTGCTCCTTCTCTCTTAGCCTCCCTCACTGCCCTGTTTTGCGTGCGTTTCTTTGAGCCTCACCAGGGTTTGTTAGAAGGAGTAAAGCCACACAGTGATTGCTCCGTCTGCCTGATTCATCCTCTTACCACTGTCTATGCCTCTAACAGGTGCTCTGTTAACTGGATCCTGCTGTGTTTAATGGTCCCCCCTGCCCCCATGTAACATACTTACATATTTTCTGTGAGCCTGCTGGCATGATGATGTTTCCATTGCAAGGTCTCTGACAGTGGCTCCAGGAAGGGTCATGCAGCTCCTGTAATTAAACAGGGTGAAAAGGCAATTCCTCTGCTTACCCAGAGGGAAAAACAAAATGGGGATGAGGGGAAGGATGTCCTTTGCTGCTAATATGGGGGGTAATGAAAAAAGCTGGAAGACCTGTAGTTTAGTTGTTGACACAGAATTGCACCAGAATTCATCAGGCCCTGTGCTATCAACAGATCACTCAACTAACATCAAAAATTATGCTCATATATGGAAAAAAAAAAAAAATGGTCACATTTGATATCTTCTGGCCTTATTTCCTCTCTCTAGCTTCCCTGGAATAACTCAGCAAGGCCTGGCACACCAAGCAGAAATGTCTATTTCAGTTACACCCCTTCCTGTCATCCCCAGTTCTGCAAACAGCAGAAGCAGAACTTTTTAGAAACATCACTGAGCACACCTCATGAGTTTGTCCTGCCAGTTTGTTATCTGAGATTATTATAGGGCTATGTGTACGCTGCTACCATCCTCTGCATTTCTTCTTCTAGTGCACATATGTGTCTGATCTTGGTGAATTTCAAGTGGAAAGTTGTCAAGGCAGAGAGATACCCTCCTGGGTAGCATATGCACACTGTGTCCCTGCTATTTGGGGGAGTCAGGGAGGAATTTCCCAAATGCACAGGTTGGTGAAAGGTCCAACATTGTTTTGCTAACATTGTCTCTGTCCTCTGGACCGAGAGACATTGGTATTCCATTGAAAGTGAGCATTACACGTGGCCTATTTGACTTCATGGTGGTACTGCACCTTGCTAAGAGCCACCCTTGTATCTGCAATGAATGCAGTGTGGTGTGTACGTGAGCTGTGGTGCAGGGCAGTGGTGTTTGCAATGTGTGCTGTAGAAAGCAGCTGCGTTCCTGCTTGGAGGATGGGAGGGCATGGAGAAGGGTACAACAGCTAGGTTTCATAAGCTGAAAGCTGGGATGCTCTGCTAAAGAGGACTTGGGGAAAAGGCTGGGAGAAAGATGATAGGACCTGAGGGGAGAGGGAAGGGTGGGATGACACTAGAGAGGGTTTTCATGAAAGAGAGACAGCCACAGAAGGGAACTGTCAGTTTAAAGCTCACTGCAAGCTGATGCTAACAGCTGGCCCACCAATGCAATGTGAGGGAAACCTCTGTTTCATAAGAAACCTGACAAAAGGGGAGGATGGTCCTATGCCATTGGCTGAATCAGTGAGAGTCATCATTAATATGTGGGACTGCCACAGGGTAAGTCAGGCTGTGGGTGCCCGAAATAGTGCATTTATTATGGGGAAGAGTTGGTTGTAGTCAGGAAAAAAGGAGGTGATTTTTCTGCAGGTTATTATGAAATCACTTGAGAGAGCATGTTGCAAGTCATTCTGCTGAAGAGCAGAGGATCCAAAAGAGAAACTGCTGTAGGATGCGCATAGAACTCATATACTGAGTAACTGGGAGAAAGGTGCAAATGGAAGTTTATGAGTACCATTCAACTGACTGACTTTGGGAAGAGATGGAAGCAGAAGCTGAAGAATCAAGAGTGCAGAGTCCCTTTTCTCAGAAGAGCTCTTTTCAAATAAGCTTGCAAGTACTCCATTAGCAGTCTCACAAATGCTGAATGGCTGAAGCAATGCTACTCCATAAAGAGAGATCCTAAATTAGCATAAAATAAAGGGATTCCAGAAACATGCTCTGAAACATGGTAAGTCCCTGTAAAATCTCCAGGATGCCCTTCAGCACTCTATTTTCACTCTATGACTCTCCTGAAAAGAGAGAAACATAAATAATAGACTGTAAGGAAAGAAGGGGTGACTTCTTGAACTTTCCCTCTGCCAGGGAGAGGAGGGCTGATAGAATAAATGCTCAGTTTGGGCAGTGAATGAAAGAAATTTGTATCTGGCAGGCAGGATGGAGTTAAGGTTGCAGGCAGATGTTGGTGGAGCCTTCTGCTGCTTTCTCTTTCCCTAACCTTGTTTCCAGAGATAGTAATCAGATATTTAACTTTTATTTTGGTAAACTAACCCTGCAATTAACTGTCTGGTAATAAAATGTGGTCTCTCTATATAGCAGATCTTTTAATCAGGAAGAGTAAAATGTTTTCCAAGTCTTTCCCTTCAAGAACTGACTATGGCATTCCCAAGAGCTGGGACACAAGTTTTACATCTTCCCATAAGGGTTGGGACCTGATAACATTTATTGCTACACCTGGAGAATGGAATTTCCCTCAGCATGTAGCAGAAGAGTCAGGAGCACACCTCCGGATGCTGAGAATAACTTGCTCATAAGAAGCAACTGCGAAGTATACTCCAGGCTGGGGGAGCTGAAGGTACTGTATGTGCTGGACAGGCTAGTCCCCATATATTAGTCCAATGGACCATGAGGCTCAGAAAGCAATTTGGCCATTATTTCTTCTGACAGGCATGGAGGTACTAGCATGGGGCCCTAGACACCAAGTTACCCATCCTGCCACAATAATTCTTCCCCAAACATCATCATTCCTGAGGCCATTTAGCATTTTGGCGCTTGTTCTGCTCTACTCTGGGCTAACACTTGCTCAATAAACTACAATAAACCTATTAGATAGGTTTGCTGAAGTGTACTGCCACATTGGGCTGGAGTAATTTTTCACTGCATTCAGTTACATCCAAAGTAATGGACCAATATGAATTAATGTTGATGTGATGGAGTGGTGCAGTCTTAAAAATAACCTTTTCTTTTTATACTGACACTGTTTTCTGAAAGCTCTTCTTCTGTGGGGCAGAACTGGTCTGCGTGACACCGCAGGAGGGGTCTTCTCTGCTGATGTGACATGCAGCTGCTGTCATGCATGTCTAGGTGACCATGTCCTAGCAGTTTCAAAATTATGAGAGAAAGATTTTTTTTTTCTTCTCAGAATCTGAGGGCTTTTAGTATCTACAGTGTACCCTTTTCTTTATTAATTAATGTTATGTTTAAAACATAAGTAGGTTCTTATTTCTGCTCACTACTTATTATAATGCTCTGTCAGCACTTCAGTATCTTTCTTTCCCATCAGCCTCAGAGCTGAGTTCAACCTGTGTTAGCCCTGGTCCGAATTGCAGCTTGCAACACCAACAACTCTAACACAAGGGTCAGGGTAACTTGCAACCCATAAAGGTGGGCCTTTCATTCACCTGAACAAGTGCAGATGAGGAGTGCCAGGCTGGGCTTTCTTACCTGGCCTCGTGGCTGCTGCAGGGTGCCCTGTCCCAAGGCATCTGCACAGGGAGGTAAATGAGAGCACTTGGGTTTTTAGCATGTTGACTAGCTGAAGTGATGTCTAGAGGCAACCTTCTACACCAGTCTCAGTGCTATACCTCTGTAAGGACTAACACAATTAGTGCTTTTTTGCTAAAAAGAAAACAAAGGGGGAGATCCTCTCAGGGAAGCTGATTCCCTGGGGAAAGCATTGGGCACAGCACACTGCCAGCCTCTGCTGGGCAGGACACTCTCTCCAGGCTGGGCTGGAGTTTAACCAGCATCCAAAGAGGCTTGGGTCTCACTGCCGCTTCTCAGGGCACATGTGGGACACAGAATGAAGAAGGTGCTGTGTGGGTACCACCACCCTGACACAGTCTGTTCTCAGTGAAAAGAGACTCCTATTAGGGAGCAGAGCCACAGGCAGATGTGTGGGCAGGAGCTCACCTCCCTCCTTTAAAACACAGCTATATTTAGAGGCAAATTGCAAACAAAGCGACAGTGAGCTGCTGCTGCTGCCCATAAATTAACCAGCTGCGTGGGATGCAGAGGGCCCATGGACATTGCCGGCTGATGGGGTCAGAAGGGGGATCCGGGTGGAGGAGGTGTTGCCTTCCCAACACTTGTGAGGTTCCCCCTGCATTGCCCACACCTCATCCACACTCCCCCTGGGCAACCAGCCCCCGCAGCAGGATGCAGTTCAGCAGATGGTTGCCATGGGTTACCCCTGCATCACAGATACTCCTTTCTGAAACAGCAATGATAATTGCAAAGAGGGGCTCTGCACTGGCGCTTCAAGGTTTGCTTTGGCTGGCTTGCGGTCCTCGCCAGCAAGGCACAACTAATGCTAGCTCAACAGCACTGGCACCAAAACCTCCTCACAGCATCCCTTGAGATGATGTGCTGGGGACCAGGGTTGCTTGCCCACCACATGACCTGGCTGAATGGGGAGGACCATCATGGAGCAAAGCCTGGGAAATGGGGCCAAAAGAAGTCGAGGATGATGGAGGGACAGTGATCCTTGGCAGGCAGCAGCCCCACTGTGTAAGATGCATAAGGCAATATTGAAATTACAGAGGTGAAGGCCATATCCTGAGTTACCCAGGTGGCCAGCAGCTGAGCTGGGAGTAGATCCCAGTTCTGACCATGGCCTTGTGCTCACACTCCCTCTCGTGAAATTGTGCTTTAAAGGGGAATTTAGCAGGGCTTTTACAGACACTTTGCCGCATTGGCAAAAAGCTAGCAGGATGACCAGAGCACAGGGGGGATGGATATTAGAGATTCAGGGTACTGGTGGGCCTCTACAGGAATGAGTGGTGAGTTTCATCTTACTTGAACCTATTCCTTTTTTAGGATGATCAATGCGCAATCAGTATGCTTGCAACATTTAGATAGCGTAACCTGCTGCCATCAATTAGAGAGATATTTCCGTTCTGCAGAGGGCTCTCAATCCGTGGCATGAAGTGTCATTACAGGTACAATGTCTGCAAGCTAGGAGGAAAGCTGGGCTCCTGCCTAGGGAAGAATGCTTCCTCGCATCTCCCCATCCTACACTCAGGGACTTCCTGGCTCCTTTACAGGCTCCATTCTCTCTGTGCTATGAGGAGATTGTCCCTGCTTGGCAGAGGTTTCCTCTGGGGATCCCTCACCACTGCCTGGGAGACACACGGTGGAGTGGGCGCAAGCAAAGGAGGGTCTGTGCAGCGCTCTTCTTACAGTCTGAGCATTAGCAATGCTATTTCTGCATGAAGTTTCTACACTTGTGATCTATTCAACTCTTGCACTAGTAATGTTTTACCTGAGGCTGCACCACTTCGCATGCAGATTAGACTTTGCTTCTAAGGTGGCAGAGAGTCCGTTAAGTGTATCTCTTCTTGTGCTATCCTTTCTGAAAGTTCAGCTGTATCTTCCCTGATGCCAAATCCTCTAGCCTCCCACTCTTTCAGACCTAAGCACCTCTGGGGTAGAACCCAAGCACTGTGGGCATTTCTGGGTGTCTTCTCAGGGTTTCTTTATCTTTTTGTGAGCTCAGAGGGACATTTGCAAAACTCTGCTACCAAACTTAGGACCTGAAGCTACCTTATCATCCCTTCTTGTCACATCCCTAAAAACTGAAAACATAAGAGAGGTACCTTCAATCTTTAAAGAATCACTATAGGAGAGCAAGACTCTTGCCCAGAGCTTTGGTGTCCTCCTGATGCTGCCCTCTCATTTCATTGCCGCAACTCCAAGAGGCTCCACATCGCCCTTAACTCCATAGACTGCTCACAAGATTTTCATGAAGTTCTGATTTAAAAGAAAAATTTAAACAAAAAAAAAGCTACTGCAATTACTCCTATGCAATCTTCACCAGCCCTCTTAGCACCTGAGGTGTTTGCTTTGCCCTTTGCTTGCACAGATAAATACTGCAGGTCAACATTTTTCTCCTTAGAGAAACCCATCAACAGGCAGAAAGCTGTAGCATAACACCTTAGATTATCAGATTCATTCTGCATAAGGCAATGTCATCAGGAGTTTGACATCATCTGTGACATCTGGAAAGCTTCAGTGTCTGTAGAGCAGAGCAAAGTAGCTTTGCAGCACTAATGGGGGAATAACATGCTTGCAATGCGTTTGCACAACGGGCGACGATGTGCCAGACAATGGAGGCATTATACAATGCACTAGAGGATGACTGGTCTTTCTGTATCCACATAGGCTGCTAGATGCCATCCAAGAAGTGCTATACTGTCAGAAAAGTATTATACTGCTAGGAAAGCTCAGCGCTTTGACTTACAAAAAAACCTGGAAGAGTTTAAGATGTCTTTCTTGGCCATATGTCTGCTATGGGTGTATAAGATCCTATTCTACAAGTATCCTAGGAGGTCTAATGACCACAGTGGGGAAGTAATTGCATCCAGAAACCAAAGGGAGAATTGATAAATGGAGGAAGGCAAAGCTGAGTTAAGGAAAATAAAAAGATAAAGATATTACTAACAGCAGAATCTGTTGAGCGCAGAAGACAGAGCTCCCCTGGTTAAGCCATTTAAGAGTTAGAATAGAGGACATGGCCCACATTGCTCTCTGGAGCAGAACAGAGAGTATATGCCAAGAAACAGATCTTATTCCTTAGTCACAAGCCCGTATCATTGGGAAGGCATCCTTTTATTTCACTTTTTACAGCCACCAGAGAGGCAGTGCTGGATTTCCATGTCTACCTAGCTGAAGTCTGGCAGGACATGAACAACTCTTAGGGAAAGCAGCCAAATCTTACAGCACAGGATTGCCAATTGCTCCTCAGAGCAACCTTCTCTTGCTGTCAAAGGCACATGCTGCAGGGCGAGGCTGAGAAGCATGGTCACAGCCACTTTGCTGGCTGGCTGAGCGAGCTCGTCTCATTAACAGGGATTCATCAGCACCATTGTTAATAATGCAGGAGCTGCCTGTCTCTGGGGAAGTTCCTCAGCAAAAATTGCACTGCTTCTGTATTTCAAACGCAGCCTCTGCTGGCACAATGGGCTTCCACCCTGACAAAGCATTTTAGTTATTTGTTATTCTCAAACAGCAGCTGTGACTGAGCTGAGTGGTACATCCAGAATAGAGGAGAACCTGGCCAGTCTTGAGCCTACCCATATCTCAGCATCAGCAGGGACCAGTATGATTGCTGCTAAGAGAGCTCTGCTACTGAAGTCATCTTTGGGGAAAGCAAGAACAGGAGTTCAGGCTGTACTGGCATTACCCTCTGCTCCACTCACTCCACTGTAGGGAGAGGGGATGAGCACACAGTGGTCCTGCTATCTCCAACTTCCTCCTCTTTTAGGAGGATCTCCCTGGAGCCTTTGTTGTGGCCTTTATGTCTCTGCATCTGGGGCCAGATTCTCACATAAAATTGCTTAGTCCTTCCAGTACTGCAGCTCGCAAAAAGGATGGAGCAGATGTTGTAGTTCCCTATTAGAATCACTTGGAAGCCTTATTTTGTCATTACCCACTTGTGAATGGCAGTATGTGGGACTAGGGATAATTTTATGCTGTACGATAGGGATGCTGTACCATGCCCTTTCTAAGGCTAGCCTGAATACTGCCAGCCTGTAAGTTCTGCTGCTGGTGGGGCTGGGCAGCTTTGTTATGGAAAAAGGTGTCCTTTAACATTCACCCAGAAAGGAAACCTAATAAGAAGAGACTTTAAAGTGAGCAACCTAGCAAAACAGCCTATAAAAAGCCCAGACCAACTCCAAACCTGCCCTTTGGCCACTGTAGGCTGTTCTCCAGCATCTTTGGCCATGCATAGAAGCAGCAGTCTTACAAAGAAACAATTGCCAGTGCCTGCGGAGTGGAGTTCCCCAGGAAGTGTGAACCTCCAGCCAGGGCAGCATGCCTATTAAAAACAAGTGTTTTGATCGAAGTAAGGTACAAACATCCCCTGAGAGGAGTGAGTATTTGTTCTCATCCTGGCCTGGAAGGTGGAAACTAATGCTTCCTGGCACGGCTGCAGGGACATCACATGCTGGAGTCGGTACTGATACTCACTGCCTTCCCTGGTACCAGAGCAGGGATCATATCCCTCTGCCCTGAGCCATCACACAGAGCAATGATGGAAGATGGCTACATGGATGAGTCTGCAATCTGGCACTTTGTCACACCTCCTGCCCTGCCGCAGACACATCCCTGCTGATGGGGCCAGTGTGAAAAAGGGAACATCATAGGCCAAAGCCAAGAAACATACCCAGTTTCAGGGACTGCCTGGCCTTTCCATGCAGCACAAGGTGCCTGGACCACCCTCATTTCAAAGCACATTTTGGTGGTTCATACATAGAGAGGTGAGAACTTCTTTTCAGCCATTGAGTGTGCATGGTTGGGCAGCCACAGCAGCAAGTGATACCCTGCCTTGGGAATGAAGACAGCACCATCCTGGCCTTGTTCAGATGAGCATCTCTCTCCCTTTTGCAGTTAGACCAGCTAAAGAAGGGAGAAGTATTGCTCACAGCACTCTGAAAGCTCTGGGGAATCTAACAATGTGATTGTAAAGCTCTGCAAAAATTCAAACTGTTGTGATGACTTTACCGAAACAATACCAAAACAAGTCGTTACCTCTGAGTCTGATTAATGCCCGGCCTGTGGCTGAGAGGGGCAACAGCCATGGTGCACATGGACATCTCAGTGGACACAGGGAGGATATCATAACAGCAGTCGTGGGGCCAAGCCAGCCCAGCTGCCTGGCAGGAGATTCATCAGCTGATCATGTATTTCTGTTGTGAGCCAAGGGCAGTGTAGATGGGAGCCATAAATGCAGTTTATCTGAGAAGTTCACCCTCTCCTAGGCCGGGGTCCCAGTGCTGCTGGGGCAGGAGCAGTCTTGGGCAGCGCTAGCAAGCATTGCTAGCTTAAGAGCCCCAAAATGTCAGTGCCTTGGAGGAAGCTGACCCTAGATCCACGTTTCCCTATATGGGATGGGTCTATGCTAAGGCATGTTCAGGTGTGCGGCTGCAGAACAACAACTCCTGCTGGGAGACAATGCTTTCCAGAGAGTGCACACTGTAGCCCTTCACATCTGCCTTGGTCTGCACTCTGCTCCAGTCACCCCAGTGCTACAGCCCCTCTCCCACAACTGCTTATTTGGGCAGGTCAGGTGAACAAAGGTGCATCTCTGCTCCATCATCCAGATCTCCATGACTCCTCTTTCAGGTGTCCATCCTGCTGTCTCAGCTCTTCCATGCCTTCTTCTGCCATGCCCGTGTCACCTCTGGTAGGTGGCCCTCCTTTATGGCATGGAAGAAAGGTTTTTAATGATAGGCCTGGGGAACACCCAGATGAACCTCCTTGCTATACCACTGCTGATCTG
This sequence comes from Psilopsiagon aurifrons, assembly GCA_025447955.1. Classification (NCBI taxonomy): domain Eukaryota; kingdom Metazoa; phylum Chordata; class Aves; order Psittaciformes; family Psittacidae; genus Psilopsiagon; species Psilopsiagon aurifrons. The sequence continues at coordinate 35,533 of JAOEHY010037719.1, read as the reverse complement.
TCCCAGTCAGCAGTACTCTGGTTATGCTCTGCCAGTGCCTGAATCTTCTGCTCTTCTCTGTGTTTTACCAGCACTGCTAAGTAAACCATTTCTAAACATAGAAAACTGGCTAGCTGGGGTTTGGGAAAGCACCCAAGAACTCACATAATTTCCATTCCCTCATCACACCCACAGAAAACTCATGAGCTCTCCAGTCCAGTACACCAGACACTTTACATGACAGGCTGTGAGGAATTACTGTGACATCTCACTTTGGCTAGGTAGTAGCACAACAGCACTAGCCTTTCACCACCAGAAAGAGGGGAAACATAAAAAATCCACAAAAAAGAGTGACATGGAAAGAAACATCAGAATTTTCCTTAAAAGGTTCAAACATAAGCACCAGTCCGGGAAGAAGAGCTTATTTTTTAATCTCTCCTCACCAGTGTAGTATCCTTGGACTCCTTGAATGCTGCATCTCTGCCTGGCAGCCCGCAAAAGTAAGCCTTGTTCCCATGGGGACTTTGCAGTTCAATGCTTGGAAGGGCATCCATCAAGACCTTAAATTTCTGTGGAGCCTTTGACTTTGCATGCTCACAGACACTGCTTGTGGCTCCCTGGGAAGGCCTGTGGGTCAATGGCAGCAGCAGGACTCATCTTCTGACATGCAGACTCCTAAATCTCTGGTTTCCCAGGCCAGGCTAGTGCAAGGAGATAATGAACAGTTGTTCTTTCCCCATCAGGACTGAATATCGAAGCTGTGAAAGCTAGAACCAAATAGTGCTAAGAGTGAAAGCATCATCCTAGGCACTTATGTGGCAATTTGCCAAGTGCCCATTGTTGATCCCAGCTGTGGGAAGACCCATTTTCTCTAGTGGTTTCTTGGAGCAAGCAGAGGGACGGCAAGGTTCATCTGTCAGTGATTAAAACTGGGAGGAAAGAGGCAGAGCGCAAACACTCGCTACCAATCCTGGTGCCAGGACTGTTTGTGCCTGCTTTCAGAGGCCAGATGCTGCCAGGCAAGCAAAGGTCTCCTTACATTTGTTTTAAAGCTTGAAGAATCTCTTGAGAGAAACATCCTAAATTAAAGATATAAGTGCTTTGGGCTGCCAGCAGACTCTGTCCCTCTCCCCAGGATTAAACTCTTGCCCAAGTCTCATGTCTTCTGGCCGTGTGCCCTGACCAAGGATTGCACCCAAGGGTCCTCCTCTCCAGGAGGCCTGAGACGTAACAAAATCCATCTGCGCCGCTGCCTCTGCTCCCTCTGATGGCAGGCTCAGTGGGAGCAGTGCTGTGTCCCAGTTTCCATACTCAGGATCTCTTGGGAGGATGTTAAATCCCGTCTAGCCCTGGCTGTATTTAAAGTGGTTGTAATTCACATGGATTGGGCTGTGGTTATAAGCTGAATTACATTCTGATTTAGCAGTGGGGATTAAGGCTCTGCATTTTAACTTATTAACTCAAACCAAGCTAGGAGAATTCCTCTTGTGGCCTTGCTAAGCTCCTGCACAAGGAAAGGCAAGGCTACACGGGGGGAGCAGTGGGAATCGAGAGGGATGGGAGGGCTGTGCCCAACCTGGGTCATGACTGCACAGCTCCTGTGACAGGGGAAAGCAGAGGAAAGGAAGCAGGCAAAAGGAACTGCAGCAGTTGTTTAGTATTCCTTAAGCACAGGAAATTTCCTTTTTTGTTAAACCTGAAAGAAAGGGGTACATGAGCAGTTAATTCCCCAACTAGAAGCCAGGGAGGTGTCTGCTGCTTGCAATTGCTGCTTCAGCCTCGGCTGGTGATGCTGTGGCCCTAGGATCTCAGTTGTCTCCCTCCTATGGTCTCAGGTGGAGATACCTGTGAGAGTTAGTTCTTCTCTTCGGGCTGTGTCAGTGGTGAGACAGCTGGAGGAGATGCTTGCTGCTCTGATTGAAACAAGAGGAGCTCTGCAGGCAGCCCAGAGCATGACAGTGCCTGTCCTCACTGCTCCTGAGGAGGAAGCCCTGCACCTCCAGACCCAGGGTTCACTCACTTGGCTTCTCTCTCTTGCCATCAGACAGACAATTGAAAATAGCACAGGCATGCTCTGGAAAACTTCACTCCATTTAATATTTAATCAAAACCCGGTGTAACTGTCATGTCCTTTTCTGTTTTCTCTCACTAATGCTGCTGGCTGCACAGGTATTTGTGTATAAACAAAGCCTGTATCCTTTCCACTCAGTTGCACCTCTCCAGCTCAGGGCACAACATGAGATACCCGCACTCACCTTCAGAGGAAGTGCCGGGGCAGCCCTACCAAAGAAATCATGAGTCTCTCCACAATGCCTCACCACTTTGGGCTTCTGAGGGCATCCCTACTTAGCCCAGTGAGATTGAGGGATGGCAGGCTTTGGAAAACATAGAATGGTTTGGGTTGGAAAGGACCTTAAGATCATCCAGTTCCAACCCCATGGCACAACTTTCACTAGAGCAGGTTGTCCCAAGCCCCATCCAACCCTGCCTTGAACACTGCCAGGGATGGGGCAGCCACAGCTTCCTTGGGCAACTTGTTCCAGTGTCTCATCCACCATCATGGTAGGGAATTGCAAGATCACAGCAGCAATGTGGCATCCTGCTTGCTTCTCTGCCAAGAGCCCAATGCTGCATGCCTCATCGCTTTCATCTCCAGGCCCTGCAATTATTGGCAAGGAGGGAGGGAAAGCATTGCACTTTCATTCCCCTGCCAGTGCTGAACCACTGGGTCGTAACACATCCTACTTGCTCCCACAGAGTGAGTTGCAGCCAGAGCTGGGTAGATGATAAAGGAAAAGAAAGTGGGATGTGTTTTTATGAAACAGTTTTTCCTCACAAAACAAAGCGGCAAAAGGTGGGGGGAGAAATAAAACTGATGTTTGTCACTAACATTTTCAATTTAGTCCAACGTAATATTCCCTTCAAAAGAACAAACCCCAAAACCCAGCATGAACAAAAATAGGTAGAATGGAAGTTTCCTTCCATCCCTAAATGTGTTATCGCAGCTGCTGCACATAGACATCTCTGAATGATTGCCCCAAATCAAGAGGGAGCCTTTGAAGCAGGTCCTACACTGTGATTTGGAAGCTGGTACCAGACAGAGGCCCAAAAGCATGACTTCTTTGTATGAGTGCAAAGCTGATTTACTAGCTTCTCTGGAGAACTGGGGGCTCTGCCCAGGGAAGCAGGAGGGGAATCTACCTTCCTCTGCACTGAGGTTTTACATGCCCAGGACATGGCAGTACAGTGAATCCAGGGCAGGGCATATATATCCCATTGCTCAGCAGTGAGACCCCCTTTTCTCCAATGACCCATGCACAAAAGCAGGACTGCAGAAACCTAAGGCTTGGTCAAGAAATCCTAAGTCTCTTTCTTGCTTCTTGAAATAAGTACTTGAGGAGTAACTCTTGGCATTAGAGACTAAAGAGAAGACCTCTTATGCTGCCCTCACCTTTTCCTCAAGCCCTAGATGAAAGGGATGCATGAATCCTGGTGGAGGATGCCTCTGCCAGAATCTCCTGTAGCAGGACAGACAGGGGCTGTGGGAAGGAGTCACTGCCATGCTCTGTATAACCCTTTCAGAAGAACCAGACCTGAACCAGATCTGAAAAGCATGATGGTGGGGAAGAGCAGAAGTGAAAGCAACACCTGGGAATGCATTAAGGACAGGGCTACACCCTGTGTCATCCATCCTCTTTAGCTTAGTGGCAGAACATTCCCATTACAAAGTGTCCATGCCACAAAACCATAATCAAACCCTAGGGGGTTGGGCTGGTGAACAATCAAATCAGGGACCCTTTCCCAGAGAGTCAGCTGCCACCGATGGAAAGAGGAGGCATGCTCTTGAATGTGCTAGCTGGTAAACTCTCCCTGCCATGGTGTTAGCATGGCCCAACAACAGCAAATTTACTTAAAGAAGAAAAAAATGGCTTAACTAATCTATGGCCCCTCAGCTCTACTTCTGCTGACACAGCAAGAGGTACTAACAAGCCCAATGGCTTTATTTATTTAAGTGTATTGATTTTAGCCTAGATTGGAAGAAAACAGGAGGATAAAGGGCAGGAAATTCCTCAGCTGTGAGAACCACACAGACTACTAGAAATCAGATTCAGACTACAGATGAAAATACACTTGCCAGAACAAGGCAATGAATCATTCTGCCAGGAGCATGGAGATCTGGCCAAAAGCCAAACCCTGCCCACTTGAAAGCAGCAATTTTTGGGGTATTAAGCAGTGACTACATTCCCATCACTGACCATCATTTAATATAGCAGCAGAGCTCAATGGCTCCCAACCAGAAGTCAAAGCTTGCTGTGTAAAACCAAAGCAAAACCTGTCAGACCTTCTCCCAAGACCTTATTTAAAAATCAATGGCCTCAGAGTAAATCAGATTCAATGAGAGAGGGCTAAGCAAGAAAAATAGAGGACAAACCACATCAGAAGAAGTGTACTCAGCTATACAGGCTGCTGTGTACAAGCAGTGCGTGGTAGCAAAAAACCACAAAGAGCATCAGGACATGAAAGAAAATGACAAGAGGAGGGGTTTTGGGGGGTAATATTTTGTTCATGTGTCAGCTCTGATTATCTGATTAACATCTCTGTGGCTGGGACTCCATGAGAGAGGTCACCAGCAATGTTGCCTGTTGTCACAGATCTTCCCTTAGCTACTGGTGCTGCGTGACATTTTCCTGTGGAGACGAGGCAAGGCAGCTGGAGAGAGAGTCCTAAAATTAAATCTCAGGAGCCAGTGCAAAGGGAACACATGCAGGCTGTTAAACTGGTTCTTACCTTCTCTGCCAGATGGGAGTAGAATGAGCTCAGAATGAGAAACCCAGCTCCAGGTACAAACCCCTCTCCTTCCGCAGGAACCTCCCAAGAGCTTCTGAAGATGGGCAGATATGCTGAATTACTCATCCTGTGAACATAAAGGCACTGCTCAATGCAGAAGATGGAAGAGGCAGAGAGGTAGCAAAGGTGATGGAATGGCAGCCCTGCCTCAAGAGACAAATAGGAAGCACACACTGTATTTCTCTTCTTTTCCCAGTGTTACATTCCTTCCAGTGCTGGTGTGGCCTGAGCACCCTTGTCAGTCATCTATGGTTTTCTCCACTCCTCCTGAGGAAAAGCCCTCAACATGCTCTGTGAATACAGAGGCAGGAGTTGGGCTGTCCCCAGTCCCTCAGACCCCTGGTGGAGAGCCTGTGCCCAGAAGAGGAAGGCCCTGAGTTCCCTGTTTGCAGGGATGACAAGAGGCAGAAGGGACAGCATCACAAAAGGCAGAAGAGGGACAGTATTCAGCTGAGCAAGGGAGCAGAAGGAGCAACAAGGTAGGCACCAGCTTGCAATGTGTTTAAACGCAGATAGCTTGGGTAGCAGCATTACAGGGCACAACTTTGTCCCAGCTGTACATCATAGTTTGCCTGGTTTAAGGTAAATTTTTTTATAGCTAACAGGCTGTGGACTGTCATGCCATGTCATGACTCTGTACATTCAGAGAGGTATGTGAGCAGCAAGCAAGCCCACCAGAGCTTGTACATCTGTACCCTCTGAGCCTCCTCTGCCTGTACATCTCCCCATGCCCTCTGCTGTGAAAGGCCTTGAAGGCAAGCGACGCAGCTGCAGGGATGGAGACTCACTTCTGTCTTGCAAGGGCATAAGGGATTCTCCCCAGCAAGGTCAGCCAGGTTATTATCAGAGCTAGCCAGTATTCACATAAACATTCACTACTTGCTGTCCTGCAGGCACTACAAAGGGCAAAGTTTGTCCCTGTTGTTGAAAACAAAGATAGGAGCATCCGATCTGATTTTTGCAACTAGGAGCCCTAGTGACCCATCTAAGCCTGAGGCAAACAACACACCAGGAAGAAGCTTTGGGAAAACCAGATTGCGTCTGTGAAGCCAGAATCCAAACTGAGATATGCAAAACCCAGATATCTGCCAAGAAGTTGACCCAGCATCTTTTAGTTACACATTTGATAACCAATGTGCTGAATGGTAAAGATATTTCCTTGAGCAAATTGTTGATTTGCCTCCCCTCCCACTGGTAAACCATGGTTGAAAGACACTCAGCACAGCAATCTGGGAGCCTCCACTTAACCCAGAGTTGCAGGACTGAGTGTTTCCAAAGAAGCACCATCTTCCCCTCACACCTGAGCACAGCTATAGGGAAAAGTTCAGTTCTCAGAGCCAGGGGGAGCTGCCTTATCGCTTGGCAGGGGTTTGCACAAACCTTATTCTCAGTCTGAGCAGGTTTTCAGGCTCTCAGGCTTTGTTTTGAATTCTGTATTCAGGACAAGTCTAAAACTTCAGAGAAACCACAATCAAAAGGGGCAGATTGATCTGCTCTTGCATCAGAGTTGCACTCAAACAATAGTTTCTTATGAAGAAAGGTGCTTTGATGCAGTCCATCCAGCATGGTGGGAACTTGGTTAAAATGCTAATCTGCAGACAGGGTTAAGATTGAACTGTATTTTAATCTGCCATTTTCCAGATGTCACACAATGTGATAAAAATCCCTCAAACTATGGATCTAACGCATCAAACCCACAGCTTGCCCGCAAAGTAGTCGGTGGGAATTGTACATGCTCAGCACTTCTGCAGGAAGACAGACTGGCCAAGTCTCTAAACTGTCCCCAATACATTGAAGTGTCCAGCTATTTTCCTTCCACAGAGGAGCCATCACACTGGAAAAGGTGCCCCAGAAACATATGCTTTCACTGCAGAGCAAGCCCTTAAACCAAACTATGGTCAAATTTGACTTTGTAACAAAACCTAATGCTGGCAGAGTTTGGCTTTGTTCTGAATACTGCTTATTTCACTCTTCAAGCCCTTGATCAATTGGGGGAAATTGGCAAAGGGCTTCATTTATGGCAGCACACAGAATTGTGTTCAGCAAGGACACAGTGCAATGACAATGAATGAAGAAAGCACTTTGTAATTATGAAAATACGTCCTCTTACACAGTGATTTCAGCTAAGAGGAGGTGGGGGTCCCAGCTTTTATTTGCACAAAGGTATAGTGAAAAGGACCACCAGAGAAGATGAGTGTCATGCCCAGCACTTGAAGCCTGGAGGAGGTCCTTTTGGGCTGTTGCTAAACAGCATATTACTAGAGCATTACACTAGTGTACCTGATGCTCTGAAACACATGGTCAGGGTTTTTAGAGGTGCTGGATATCCAGAGCACTCCAAAACCTCTCTGAGGGCCACAGCTGCAGGATGAAGTACCCTTACCAAAGGGCCACAAGGTGAGACAGCGGGTGACCTGCAGCTGAAGCGCTTATTGCTACCTGGGTTAGAAGCACACATGCCCAACCTTCTCCTTTGCTACAGCCTTCCCTGAGCAAGGTTTGGGCAGTCCCTTTATTAGGGAACAACTACACCATCCTGTGGGGAAAAGCCTTGTGAGGCTGAATCCGAAACTGGAGGAGGGTAGTCTGAACCCACCTTTGCTTTAAGCAGCTTGGAAGTGAGCAAAGAGGAAGGATGAGGTTTTCCTAGTTGCTGAGGTGGCTGGAAGCAGAGAAACAAATTCTGGCTGGGAGAATTTACCTCTTGTGCACATGGCACCACTGGACTTTTCAGAGGGGAAATGTTTGGTTGGGCGCGTCAGTCTGAGCTTTAGTCCAGGGATAAATGAGCATCTCCTGTAGAGCTGATTGCTCTTCAGTGTCCTCTCTGCTTCTTCAGAGTCCAGGTTTTCACTTTGGACACCCCAGAAGGAGCAGGGGCATTAGAGAAACAATTACACATCCAACTGGCTTTGGAGGCAGAGGATATTGAGGACTTTACCCACACATCCGCTTTTCCCTGGGGACTGCACAGGCTTGAGTATCAGATACACTCCCTGACTGAAGATGGCCGCACACTAACACTGAATGGAGGAAAGCTGCAGAAAGGGAAAACTTCAGAAGACAATAAAGCTCCTTCTGCATCAAAGGATGTGGGGGGTACACACTGAGGCAGCAACAAGCCCAGAGAGACTGGAATGTGGTTCCCCAGGGTTTTCATGGTGGGTCTCAAGCAGTGGCAAATCAGAGGACAGGAATATATTTAACAACCGGCTATGCTAGTTTTGTGGGCCTTCTCTGATGAGATGACAGATTTACTCGACACATGTCACACCTACACCTTGACTCCTCAGCTAACGCTAAGTCAGTTTTAGGGAGGACTGTTGTTAGGTATTTGACATTCAACTGTACAACATTCTGATTAAAAAAATCAACAATAATATCAATAAACCACAGATTGACTGGATTAAGAACCAGCTGACAGATCTCAACAAGGAATTATCAGTGGGGAATCACGTTCAGATGGGAGTGTTTCTAGCAGGGTTCTTCGCAGAGCTGCTTGAGGCCTGACACTTCCCAGCATTTTCATCACTGGGAAGCAAATGCAAATCTCAGTGCTGTTATAGTGCATAAATGACAAAGAGATTCAAAGCGATGAATAAGGAGGAGCACAGGGCAACCATGCAAAGCAATCTCTACGTATCAGTGAGCAAAGCCTACTTAAACAATCACCAGTTTACTGCAAACAGGTGTTGCTATGATCAGCAGTTCCAGGCATATTCCTAGGGTGCCATGTCTGGAAAGCAGAAGCTTGCAAAGGGTTTTGGAGATCATGACAGAGTATGAACTAACAGCATAGAGCTGTGGCAAGAGGGTAGTGTGTGTTCTGGGAATAATGAGTAAGCAAGTGAGATACACCTTTGATGCATGTTAGCAAGATGAATCCTAGTGTGGTGAAAACACTCTGAGTATACTGCCGGAAGAGGAGAGTATAGAAAGGAGCCAGAGGATCTCAGTGTTCCAGGGGGAAGAACCCCAGAGCTTTCCAGCAAACACAAAGCAGTCAAATTGTTTCATTTATCAAAAAGAAAACTGAGTATTGACCTTAAAAGTAAGAAATACCAAGATGAGTTGTCAGGGAGGAGGAGGATGATGGTGAATAAAAGAGGAAGAATGCAAAGGCTGAGATGAGAACTTGGGTCATGGACATTTCCAATGAAAGGCTGATGTGTTTAGCTAAGCAAAGGGGACAGCCAGAGAAGCTCCAAACCAAAATTCAGAGGAAGCTGTCAGAATGAAGCAAGAGGCTGGTAACCTCTTTTTAAAGGATCTAGCAAGCAAGAGATGAGGAAGAGATATGGTACTAAAAGTCTGAGGAACAACATGGGATGGATACAGACATGTGCGCACAAGCGCTAGTTTTGCATACCCCACGTGAAGGGAAGACCAAGATCGAAGACAAAGGTAAATAAAAATCAGACACAAGGTGGAGTTTACAACAGGTAAGTCATGGTCTGTACAGATGACACTCCTTGGTGAAACCCTTCCCTAGACAAAAGCATCGCAGTACATCTCATCTATCTGGACTTCACAAAAAATGTCTGCTAGTGGAAAATTAACAGTTAAGCCAGTAAAGCTGAAGATTAGTGCAAGCACTGGAAGATGAGTAGCAACATGACTAGAGAGGAGCCGGTAGCAGGCAGCATTGAAAAGAGGACAGGATGAAACTCCTTTCCATCTGCTGGTTTTCTTGTTTTGAGCTCTTAAACAACCTTAGCACAGAAAACCCAGGGATATGCTAATGCAATAATTTGGTGACAAAGGGGAGATCATTGCCCACAGGGCGGAATACTAAAATACAAAGGAAGGAATAGATCATTATGAGAAGCCAGGCAACTGAAAACAAATAATAGACAACAGCCTAGAAACTAGGGTCTGGCAGCCAGGAACAAATAGCTTGAATTCCTCTCACTCATTAGAAGAACAGCAACTGAAACTGGAGGTGGGGAAATTAAAAGACGTGGGTTCATCAGCATCCTTTTCCAACAGTGGTTTCCTGCCTGACCTAGTGCTGGGCTGGATGGGACTGCCTGACAGTCACAGGTATAACATTGGTTTAACCTTGCTATTCAGAGAGTGAGGCCGTATCTCTCCCCTTCTGTATGCTGCCCAATAGTATCCCTAACAGCTCAATATCTCTTTGTGGGCTGTCCTTTTGAGATCATGCTTATAGCACCTGGGTTCACATCATATAGTAGTTGATTTTCACTGCAGCCCTGTAAAATAGAGCAGAGGGAGAGAAGGGTGAGACTAAGACACAAGTATCTTTCTAGTTTTAGTACTACAAAATGCCCATGTAATGAGGTTTGTTACCTAACACTCAGTATGCTCAGACAGCTCCATATTCCTCCAAAGGAGACCCCAGCATCTCACACCATCCAAAACATGAGAAGCACAGAGCACACAAAGCAGAGGTGGCCAGCTTGGCACCACTTCACAACTCCATGTGAGAAGTAGGTGCAAGGCTGACTGCAGGTCTTTCCTGGGGCTGCAGAAGCTTGCTTTTCTCAAGCATAGCAAGAATTTTTCTGAACATATCTTTCCTTGGTCTTGCTCTGAGAAATAACTGAACCAATTTTAGTGAAGCTTCTGTTTAAAGGAGAGGGAAAAAAATGAGCCTGGGACAGACATTTGGCATGGAAATATTCAGCTGGATCACTCAGTGTCTGGCAATACTATGAGCAGCTGAGAGGAAGGCCTTGGTCAGCAACGTGTGTCTCTGGTGTTAACAGGGGCACCCCTGTTATCCCAGAGGAGCAGCTCATTGCCACAGGGGGTGTGTGGCTGCTGCAGGCCTGGAGGTTCACTTGTCCTTTCATGCCCCTTGGTGGAGACCAGAGCTGTCAGAGCATCAGTGTTGCTGTCTGCCTGAATAATGGCATGTCCAGCAACACAGCTGCAAAGAGGCAGAGGTCTTGCATTGATCGGGAGGTAAGAGCTACTTACTGTATTAAGGCTGCTTCCTGGAGGAGTTTGCTGCAGCAACTTCTGTCCAAGAGCTAGCTCGCCATAAGGGACCTGTCCTACAGTGGAAAGCCTCCCACCAGGAACCTCGGCTCCAGATGCAGGTATTAGGATCTGAATTTCCAGAGCATTTAGAGTTCTTCTGGCAAGTAACCACACCTTTTTAACTCAGACAGCAGCACAAAGCAGTGTAGGAGAGCACGTTGCCCCAGTACACTGGGAATGAAGGTGCTGGTGCAGCTGTGGCAGCCTAGGGTGCAATGCTTGTCCCTGCCTCCTGCAAACACAGGAGCCAGAGGGGAGAGCCAGAACTTGTGCATGCTCGGGCCAGCTATTTGCTCATCAGACTGTGCTGCTGGAGCAGGAATAGCAGAGCCCTTCCATGGTGGTTTCCAGGGCAGGATGCTCCTTTTTTAAAATGGTACCCATGTGGCTGGGTCATGTCTGGCCTCTCATTTGGGAGGGGCGTAGTCAAGACTTAGAGACTGAGAGCTTCACTCAGCCACTGCTGTGTTTGGGGGAGCTCTTCCTCTACCCAGTAGAGATGGGAGTAAGGATGGCCAGAAACCCAGCTGGATTGCTACCCCTGAAAACAAAACTTCCAGCTGCATGGCTGTGATGTAACTGGTCTCTTTGCACTCACTGCATCCAGCTAAGGCAGGATGTCAAGTGCAAGAACAGGAGGAGCCAGCCCTGATTTTTTTTTTTCTCTCTCTAAATCTAGCCTGCAGAAGTGTGACATATCTCCCTCTTTCACCCAAACTTTCAAAAAAAAGCCCCCCAAAACAAAGAACAACCCCCAAACCACCACAACGCTGCTTTGGAAGGAGCTGAAATAACTTGCCAGCTAAAGCTGCAAAAAATTACGTTCCTCTTCTCTGCATCCCTACAAAGATCTGCTACCCAGGACTTCTGCTCTGAGGTGATTTGCAGACATGTTTCCCTATGGAAAAGGAAAGGAAACTCATGGGCTTCAGCCACAAAGCATTTCACTCTTAAGAGCAGTGTATGCCTCAGGTCTCCAGGTTTTGAAAAGCTTAAGGCAAAACCTCAAAAATCCTACAAAAGCAAGTCTGTCTAGACTAGGTGAGTCAAAGAGAGAGGCTTGAGCCTTTAGGGAAAGAGAGAAAGAAAGACAACTTTCCAGCTGTCCTCAGAGATGGAGGCAAGCAGATCAAGAAATAAGCTGTGGGTATGTGGTCAGGACTTGGCACCAGCCTTCTCCCTTCACTTCAGTTTTTCAAGGCACACCAGAAAGCAAGGCTGCCCCACTGCTCTGTGCCAAAGCATCAGCACAAGGCTTGCTGCCATCAGTGCGATTTGCCAGCTATGCCCAGGTCCTTGTCCCTCTCCCTGGGGAGACACAGGATGGGACAAGACTACCCCCAGAGCCATGCACAGGCAGGAGCAACTGTTTCATGGTGTGTTTGACATTGCGGCATGGAGGAGCTGTCTACCTCCCAGCACACTGTGAAGGATGGATGCCCTGGGGAGGAAAGAAGCCAGCCCTTGGCCAGGTGTCCTGAGGCATGGGGCAGGTGAGAAGGTTGCCAAGTGCTGGCAGGGTGTTAATTAAAATTAGTAATGAAGGTTGCAGCAGTAACATCCATCCTTGGAGTAGAGGGAATCAATTTGTGTGGCAGCAGCCCCAGTCCACCCAGGACATGCCCATCTGAGCAGGTGGACATATCAACCCTGTTCAACCACTACAAAGGGGTGCATGGTACTACAGCCAGCAGAGCTGTGAATCCTCCTTATTTTCCAGGATGTTGCATACAAGTCAAAAACCCATCTCTGCAGCCTGACCCAGAAAACTGTTGCTCCCTCTCATCCTTCACACTGCTGTGCAATTACTCACCCTCTCTCCTGGAGGCAGGCAGGTTTCTGTGCCAGACCTGCCTCCTGCTCCTTGTGGATCTTGCAATGATGGAGCAAGAGTTGGGGGCTGGAAAACCTGTGCTCAAACCAACCATTTGTTCTGTACCTCTGTTTTCCCATGCAGGGGTAATATTTACATCCCTTTGCGAAACATCCAGATGCTCTGGAAGAAGTAGCACTGTTCAGGAGAGACATTAAAACAAAACAAATAGGCAAGGAGAACATTAAACTAGCCAGGAGAAATGCTGACATTACCAAGTGCTCATTCGGACAAAGAAACACCTCCTGCCAACAGACCTTCTCACAGGCGAGGGATGTGCCAACCAGTTGGGTGGCTGCACAGACCAGAACCGAGGCAGATGCTCCAGCTGTAGGCCTCAAGAGACCACCTGCACTTGCCCTCCACAGAGTCTGTTTGGCTCTTTTGGGGAGCCATACACCATACCTTACAGGGTGACCCTTACTGCAGGCAAGACAGGAGCTGCAGTGGTCGGTAGCTTAGACTAGTTGCTCCCTGGTGTGGGGTGGATTGCCCTGTTCTCCCCATTGCCTCCACAAGCCAGTTTCTCACAGCACAGATGTTGTCATTATCTGTCTCCCTATTGAAACTGACAAGAGCTGCATGGCTTTGGTGTGACAGCTCTTTGACCTGCTTTCCCACAGAACTGAGATGGCAATGCAGTGTAGGGAACCCCATAACATCAGGGGCTGAGGCTGGCAAGACAGCTTGCTGTTGCAAAAGCTGCTGTCTTATTAATGAGGGAGCTTGCATCGCAAGGGCATCCCTTGCACTCCTGCAGGGACAGTCAGCAAGTGCATTCCCCTCCTCCTCCTCTCCGGGCTACTAGAAATGCAGGAAGAATCTGTTCGACAGAAAAGGCCAGCACCCACCCCAACCCGTTCCCAATTCTGCCAGCAAATACAACCAGCATGGTAACTAAAGAGCCTGAGTTTCCCAGTCCACAGTGGTATTCCATGCATCCTGCCCTGTTCCTTCACAGAGGGATAGAGGGTCCCGTGTCCAGACCTTTTTGAAGGACTCGTCTGTCAGCAGGTCTTTGGCAATGCAGCCAGCAGCCACCAGTTTTCCTGCTCACAGAGGGGCAGCTCCCCATGGCTTTCACCAGGCAAGCACTGCAAGTGTAAGCTGAATATGCAGACTCCCGTTCTCCCAGGAGTGGATCAGCAATGCTAATGTTTCAGCATGCAGGGCTGTGCTTCCCTGCTCAGCATCGGGCCCCCTGCATGTCCTCTGGATCAGGGAGCAGCAGGTTCTCAATGCTCTTACCCCTATACAACTCCAACTCCACACTCCTCCCCGACAATGGAAATGCAGCCCTCTGCAGGCCCCTGTTATTTCAGCTAAGGCTCATCAACCATCCTTCTGTCACTAAATGCCTTATTATGTTCAATTAATGGACTGAGAGCAGCTACAAAGTCATTCTCCTCCTGAACTGATGGAGGCAGCTGGGTTAGTTCTAGTGACTTTCTAATGCTGCCAGCTTCATTACTAAGTGCAGCTGTGCAAGGGGAAAGAGGGAGGGAAGGCAGGCAGGGAAGTTGAAGCAAATGAGTTAGCTCAAATCCAGCATCATGCCTTTCAAACACCCACAGGCAGCATGGCAAAGAGTTTCCTGCCATCCCTGGGGCCAGCACATCCCTTTGAGGGGCACTTAAACACCGGTCACCATCCACAATTAAAAGCAGACAGTGTCTCCAGCCCTGCCCCATGCAGATAGGTCTCTACTGCCATCTCTAACTTTTTTTATCATTAATAATACAACAAGAGGAAAGAGAGATAAGAGCAAACTGTCTGAGTAGGCTGAAACAGCTAATTTGACTGTAGCCCAAACTGCATTCAGATGTGCAAAGCAAGAGAATAATTTCTGCTCTCTGATCTCTCAAAGATCATCCTCTCAGATGTCATGATTACACTTGAAAACAGTTTGATTGTACTTGAAGTCAGTTTCCTTTGACAATTAACCTATATGTGTGTACCCTTCACGACTTCTTGCTGCCATACAGGTGTGTGTTTTGAACCACTACTAGACTTCTCACATCCACAGCTGGAAAGAAATACTAGATATTAGAGGGCTCCTAAGCCAGTCCCAGACAAAAGAACACTGGTCTCATTGGAGCATGGCACTGAATTAATCTTTAGTAATGCCTTGTTACCAAAAATAAGAGAATTACAGCTGGCATTATGCAATCAATTCTTCCACTGTGCTAAGGCAGTTCCTAAGGACTCAGTGATAAGGAATTTGTTACAGCTTATTAAAAAAAATACTTAAAAAAGCTGCATTTAATGTATTTTAAGTCCCTCAGCCTTATTTCCCCTCTGCAGAAAGTGTGGTGCCCTTCTACCAAAGGGCATTTGATTTTTCTTTTTTGAGGATGGGATGTACAGAAGAAGTAGGTACACAAATTTTGAGGCTAAATTCATCTGCGTGGATGGGCCTAAGCCCTTTGAAGTAAAGGGAGAGGCAATTGCTTAGATTAATCCTAATGACCCAAGCCAGCCCTCATGGCCAAACCCTTGTAGGGTTTCCAGCTCTTGAGCCTGAGCAGCTGTTACTTTTTGGAAAGGCAAAATGAAACCCCAAGGATTTGCCTTAATACAGTTTACATCTATCCTAAGAGTAAAACACTCTGCTTTGATTAACAAAGGGCTGCCCAGCATATCATGGCTATAGCTCTGAGGAACATGTGCAGCTCTTTCGGGAAAGCCCCTTCTAAAAGCTCTTACTGGGACCCTTGCTGAGGCCTGGCAGGAGTTAGGAGGGCAAACATGGGCTGTTGGAGTAAAAGTTTCAAATAAAAATCAAATCATGATAACTTTCCTTGGAGAGGAAAGGCAGTGCAAGTACTGCATGAGGGGGAAGAGGCGAGCAGCCACACATCCATCTGCTCCAGCTTCAGGTGATGAAGAGAGGCCCCAGCCACATGGCACAAGAGCTGATGGGAAGCTGCTGCCTTCCTGCCCCTTCCCTTTCCTTGTGCACCCAGGAAATCCTCTCTTGTTTGCAGAAATGAGGAAAGGAGCCATCAATGAACCTCAGTCAATCACCAAAGGAGAATGACTGGGGTAAGCAGCTTCCCTGGAAGTTTCACTGGTATTGTGTCCATCAAGGGCCAGGCTTCACTCTTATGCCCAAGTGTACAGCAGCACTCCAACACTGCCAGTCCCGCTCCCAGATTTGCTCCCAGTTATTTTGGCACAATTCAGGACACAAGCTGTCTGCCTGTGAGGTAGTTTAATAATCCTTACCCTCTTCCCCCTGCTTCTCACCCCGCTCCACCTACAATTCACCTTTTATCAGCAGAGAGATTTTTCATAGCACCACCTAAAAGAGTAGCAAAGGGGTTTGCTGCACATGTAACCCAAAGGAAAACATGAGATGCTGTTTTCCATTTCAGCCAAGATATCCTTTTAATACCATGCAAGCTGGGAGCATCTTTGAGGCTTTGTTGTTTCTTAAGCAGAGGGGGAAGCACTAAAGGTTGAATTTGAACACTAAAAACATTTCTTTGAACTGGCAAGATTTACCGGTGTGCACATGGCTCCCAATGCAGATGCATGCTTGGAAACATAAGAATAAAAAGAAAAAATAGAAAAGGGAAAACACGTCTATTCTCCCTTGGTTCCTGTCACCATTTGATTTCACTGCACTGCAGTTTTACCAAGAAAATTACTGGGGGAAAGGTAGTCAGATAGCATTTCCCTGACAGCAGCTTGTCACCCTGTTCTTTCAGTGTCAGGAAAAAGAGCTGCATCTTATGTCTTTAAAGGGCAGTTCTGTCACAGCAGAAGAGGAAGACACACATCTGGCTTCCCTGGGACCACGTGTTCATCCCCTCTTTTCTGTCACTGGAAGTGCTGCCAACACAGGTAGCAGACCCACAGCCTATATTCCCCCAGCCCCTTGGCTGCCCAGAACCCAGGCTGTCTGGTTTCTCTTCAGCCCAGCCCCAACCACTGTCTTACCACCAGCTGCATCGAAGGGCACTGTACCTCTGCAAGGGGTGGAGAAACCAGCAGGGATGCTCAGTTCTATTATCACTTACTTTACCTACACTTGCCTACTTACCTTCTATTATCACTTACCTTCCCTACAGCATGACCTTTTGCCTTCTCTGCTAGCTTGGCCCCAGCTAGCACAGAGAGAAAACAAGAGTCAGATTCTCTGACATCCCACCTTTGCCTGATGACGTTACATAATATAAAAGGGGGGAATAAGAAATGTTTCTGATGAAAACAACAGCACAAGTTTCCCTCAGTGAAAGAAGAGGCACACAGTTCCTGACAGCCCTCTGGGACAGCTCAGTGCACCCTTTTTATGGCCTTAAAAAGGAGGCTCCATCTATCTTACCTGGAGTTTAGAGCACTGACACTAGCTTGTGGTGCTCCAAACTGATGGATCCAAAGTGCCTGAGTATTACAAATCCAGAGCTGACACTATACAAACCCCCATTGACTCTAGCCCATGTTATCTAGACAGGGTCATGATTCTTCAGCAGCCACCGGTATTATCAGAGCACCACAAAACCCACTGCTGCTGAGCTACTGCCACACGTGCTTTGAACCCAAAGAGCCAGACCACCCAAACAGTTCCATTACAGAAGGAAATATCCTTCAGGCTGTAAATAACCTTATTTTTCAAGCCCCTGCTTTCTAAAAACGAAATATCCCAAACCATAGCAAGCATTCTGGAAGAGCAGGTTTAACACTGATAGAGGAACGGATGCAGTTCACAGCTGCCATCAGGTTATCTCCTGCAATGTTTCCCTGGCAACCAGAAAGCTCAAGGTCTGGTGACAGTTGCAAAGTGTAATAGTTTTTGAAAGCCAAAATATACATATTTTGTCAGTTAGTGTTGTGCTTCCCTTGAGATAGGCCAAAGGATCAAAAAGAAACTCCACTGAGAGCTGATTAGTCTCCATGTAAATAGGGCAGTCAAGAAACTTACCAAAATACACCAGCACCTGGGGGTTAGCACTGTGTTTCCATACTGCTTGCACACCCAGGCAGCCACCCTTTACTAAGGACCTCCAGATATCATTTTAAAATATAATTAAGGGAAACAAGTTACATGTGGGACATGCTCAGGAACTACCACACAAACACAAGGCTAGAAAGCAAGAAACAGTGCAAGATGCAGTGGGGAAGATCAGAAGAGAAAAGACTTGCCTGCAGCAATGGAGAGAGTGAGCAGCAGTTCCTTGATCAGAGCTGTAAGTCTCTTCACCTCCACTCATCCTATAGGCAGTCCAACCAGCTAATCTCACACTTTTCCCAAAACAGTTGAGTCCTCATCCCCAAATGTTCCTATAGACTGCATGTATGAAAACTCAGCATGGGCACTAAGGCATACATAGATACATGCCCCCTGCATTGGTCTTCTCTAGCTTATCTTGTGACTAGCTACAGCTGTTGTGGGAGGAAGCCCATAGAGGGCAATCAACTCATGCTCCCACACCTTTCCAATTCTTGCTTTGTGCAAGGGATGCACTAAGTTATGGGCAAGAAATAGTTTTTGCTTTGTTTTCTATTCCTAGCCTTTCTACTTGGAACATTTGTGAGCTGGCAGCTCCAAGTGGTTTCTAGCTCCTTTATACAGCCACCCAAAGCAACTGTGCATTGGGCCCTCAGCACCAAGGCTAGGTCAGCTTTTTTCCACAGGATCATTTCTCTGGTTTTATGTCCATTATCCCACTCGAGTAGCTGTCCTTTGAAAATTATTTTCCGATATGAAGTTTTGCATCTATTTGTGAACAGCAGCAGGTGTGTGAAGACTCACCCTCCAGGTGATGCTGCCCACAGCTTAATAACAGGGTTACTATTTCTTCTCAGATGAGGTACTGATGTGTGAGTTGTAGCTTTCAAGACAAGAAGGTTTTGTGAAAACAAACTTCTGGTGGTGGTTACATCAAGGGCAAGAAACTCAAAGCTCTCCTGCGGTGTGGGCAGAAGCTGGCTGCAGAAACCTAAACATCTGAGCATGTGCTTCTTTCCCTTCCCTCCCTCTCTGTCCCTCATGCTCAGCTCTGGGATCTGTGTACAGGAGTTCCAAAATCCTAACCACCTGATCAGGTGTTATTCTGCTCCACAAATATTTGCCTCTAGGAGGATAAGCAAGTACACATCTGGCTCCATTACAAGCCATATCTTTAAGTTCCTCCCTGTGGTTGTGCTGTGTGAAGGGTCTGGCTGGGTGATGCTGAGGTTGGGCAGCTAAAGGATGCAGCATTCACCTAGCTCCTTGGGTTTGAGAGACTGCTGAACAGTAAAGCGTAGACCACCCTTGTCCCTAGTAATATGTTGTGGTCAAATCAGAGTTACGGGCATAACACTGGGGCTGTGCTGTTCTTGGTGCTCATGACAGGCAAAAGAAAAGCAGATGATGCTGGCTTCCTCCCTAGGCACGTAGCTTATGTCAGCCATGCGGTCTGGACAGGACAAGACGTTTCTCCAGGCAAAAGCTCCCTCCTGGTGCATGTGAGCTGCTGTGCGGTCCCTTTAAGACAGTTTTACTGCTGTGGAAATATTTATAGGAGGCTCATCACCATGGTATCTGAGCAGTACTGACTAATGGGGCTTATGAAATGTGCCTGGTTGTATTTGTTATTAATTTCTT
The DNA here is from genome assembly GCA_025447955.1 of Psilopsiagon aurifrons. Lineage (NCBI taxonomy): Eukaryota > Metazoa > Chordata > Aves > Psittaciformes > Psittacidae > Psilopsiagon > Psilopsiagon aurifrons. The sequence continues at coordinate 16,229 of JAOEHY010037719.1, read as the reverse complement.
TAAGGGTGGATTTCTTGACATTTTGATTTTGTTCTCTGCTTCAATTTGGGTGTGCTGCTTGTGTGTGTAGCTCCTTTCATAGTGGTGTCCCTTGAAGGCACCGTGGAAGAGATGAGCGTGGAGAGCGAGGATAATTAAAGGAAACCTGTCAGCTAGTTCCATCCCCAATGTTTAGAGGTGGTTTAAAAAAGGAAGGAGGAAGAGAGTTAGTGATGATATTAAAGCAATCAGGAATTAAAATGCTTTCATCATTTTAAATAAGCATTTAATTAAATGGGTAAGTCACCATTGTGATGAGAGGAGGAAAGGGACCCTGAGAAGTCATAAACCAGTTGGACAAAAAAGAGTGAAGAGAGGGGAATCAGCAGTGGTACCAGCCAGGATGAGGGATGTTTTCAAAGCATATGACAAGCAAGCTAGGATTTTTTTTCTTATTTTAGCTAGAAAAGTTTATAGTGGTCCTTCAGTAATAAACCCTGATGAAAAACCAGAATCAAAACTATGACTTTTCTTTGAATAGACAATTTTGCTGGTGCAACTACATACAGCTGAATACCTCCATTAGCCCCTTGGCCAGATCTGGCCAGCTGGCAGCTCTCTTTTGCCAAGGAAGCCTTTTGTGAAGACAAAAAAAGCACATTGCAAAAGGGAAGTGGAGTGCAGCAAATCCTTGCTGCAAGATCACAGTCCTCGGGAAGTATTTTATGGTTTTAGCCTTTGCACAAGGGGATTGCTGGAAAAGGCTCTCAATATACATCCCTGATCTGTGCCACTTGATGTGACAGCCTGAAGGGTTGTTCTCCTAAGCACCTGGATCAAAGCATCCCAGCTATGTCCACAATTCTGGCCTTTCCAGCTCTTCCCAAACAAATCCACATAGCCCTTCCAGTAATTACCACGCCCCTGACTCTCTTACACTACATATACTCCTGGGCATAGAATGACTGTCACTAGAACAAAAAAACCACTTCTAACAAGAAGCGATTGAGCCAGAAATCCAGGGGATTGTCCTGCGATTCTGACATGCTCTGTTTGCAATAGTAGGCAACAGAGGGGCAGATACCTGATTCACTAAGCTTGCTTGAAACCTCCAGATCTTGGAGGCTCTGAAGCTAGAGCACAAATCCCATGCTGTTTCTGGTGTATGATGCAGGGACAAGACCCCTTCTTCCTAGAGTGGCTGCCTTCTTCCTGGCCCAGATCTCACAGCCGCCATTGTGAGCAGGACAGGTCCACCAGCAGAACCCACGTTTTGCATCCCAGCAAGCCTTGCTCCCTTTGGGCTTGTCTTTCCTGGGGAGAAAATAAGGGGCCCAAGCACCCTGAAGTTTGGAAAGGGAATAGCATGTGCGAGCATTCCAACCTGCAGCAGAGGGCAGCTTATTCCATTCATCCCTTCTCCATGATTCAACGGCCTGAAAGTCAGCTCTGATTGTTTCTTCTCTTGCTTGTGAGCACAGGCCTGGCTTTGACTTTCCTTTACTTTCCAGGTGCTAATAAACTCACTAGTTTGTCACATCCTGGGATAATGGGAAGCAGTTCCATCTTATTGTGGTTGTGGGAGGTGGCCAAGTTAGACCTGCAGATTTGCCTCTAAGTGCCATCTCCCAAACTTTCCATAACAGAGTCTTTATGCTGTGTCCAAAAGGGGCAAGAAAGTCAGCCCAGATCCTGAGAAAAGCCTGACAGGTTACTCTTGCCGGCTCATGTGAATGTCCCTGTAACCCCTTAGCTTTTAACGATGGAAGTCAGATCCTGGAATATGCTGGATAAATACAGTCAGCAATTTTGCAGCCCTATTTAGGCTACAGGACTCTTTGCACAAATCCTTACAATGAGATTAGGTTGCCTACAGAGTCAAAAACTGCCTTGCAAAAGGTGAAGATGGGGTCCAGCTCAAGGACTGAAAATTGAGCTGCAAAGTGGTGCAGTGGCACACCTGCAACATTGGTGTTTAGAAGCAGCCAGCATGAACACAAAGCCCGGGGCTCCACTTTCTGTAATCACCTCCTGCTTGCACAGACCTGAAACATGCCCTCAGCTCATCACTCCTCACTTGGAAGACCTGCTAGCAAGACCCCTTCGGTAGCTCCTGGGAAGCCAAGAGGCAAGGATGTGGCAGAGCACTTGCTGAAGCAGTGATGGCTTGAGGATGTGAGAGCGTGTTTGAGGCAGAAAGCCTGTAAGGTGAATCTGGACAGCCCCATCTTTTCCTGTCTCTTCAGCACGCCTGGTATGCAGTGAAGCATCTGAAATGAGAGAAGACAGCTCTGACCCGAAGCAGCCGAGGAGCACACACGCGTGTGAGAAGCTGCCAGGTCGCAGCTGCCTGCACTGTGGGCAGCAACCACATCATGCAGCATCAGCAGCTGCCTGATGTCAGGGGAGTCAGCGACTCCACTGCCACCCCTGTGCTGAGCCCTGCGAGGGCAGTGTGAAGGGGCTTCTCCTCAGCCTCTCCCAGCATCCTCCCATCAGCTAACACAGCATCAGTGTGGAAAGGAGATTGATGATGCTCTCTGTCTGAGGAAAAGCACTGTGTGATTTCCATGCTGCTTGGTCCAGGGATAATCCTGTTTCTTCGCCTGGGAGGAGTTCTCATTATTACTCTGTGGTCTGATCCTCCACCAGCTCCTTCTTGTGTGTTTCCCTTGCTCTTATCTTTATAATCCTCTGCTGCTGATCTTCAACAGTTACAGTTGAGAGTTACAGTTACAGAGACTGGGAGACTTGCAAGGCTCAAAATTGTTTTAACTCTTTCTTCCCAACAGAAGGCTCATTTTAAGTTGTCTATGTGACAGTGCTAATGATACCCAAGCTCACCCCGACAGCATACACCCTCTCCTGGCCTCTTTTAGCTCGGCTCCTTCGGCACCTCAGAATGGGTAGAAGGCAGCACCATCTCCACTCTTCCTGTCCTTTTCCTTTAGCTTCAGCTTCAGATCCACAGCTCTCCTTTCCCTCACATCTGCTGCTTTCCTGCCTTGTATACATCCCAGTGCCCAACCAAGGACCAGCTCCTGCTCCCTCTTAGCAGCCATTTGTCCTGCGGACGAATGACTTAATCACAGGCTGAGGGAGTCCTGCTCACCCTGGAAGGGATGATGGCAGGCAGTCTCACCTTCCTCAAAGGGAAACACTGCCATGTTTTCTCACAGCTCCCCAGCAAGCCCTGGCATCCCTGTCTCCTCAGGCTCAGCTGCAGGGAGACAGGCAGAGGTGGTGGCAGAGGTGCTTGAGGTCTTGCTCTTCATCTAATCAAATCCATGTTTTGTTTTCCATAACACAATCCTTTAAGGAGATCATAACCTGGGATAAGCTACATTCCATAGGCTGCTAGGTTATTCCACTTGAAAGTGTGTGGATAAAATGCCACCATTTTGCAGCAACTATCCTAATTCAGCAGGTCACTGGTGAAACATTTTCTGATTTGCTTGTTTCCCAAACATCTTGAAGTGATGTCATTTCAAGAGGAATTTCTGTTCTGAAAGAGAAAGAGACACACAAAGAATGCAAACAGAATGTTATTTTAAACCTCAGATATCTGACTTTCTCCAAGTCCAACTTTTTAACTTGGTCACCAAGCAGGAAAAACAAAATCAGTTTATCACACAGCCGTATTCTGTGAAAAGAAAGGTATTGACAAAGGCAAGACAATTCTGTGCAACTCTCATTCACACCTTAGCACAACTCTTTCTAAAAGCACCCAGGACAGATTAAACATATGAACACTCACAGGCCCTCAAACAGGGAATGTGATTAGTAACTGATTTATGTCTTCTGGAAGCAAAGCAAAGACAACTTAAGCAGCAAACAAAAGGTAGGGGTTTTATCTGCTTTGTTTGTTAGCTTTGTTATCTGCTCTACTCTCTGCAAACACACTGGCAAGATCCAATAGCAGGGGATTTTAACAGTCTTGTGTTCATTAAAATAATAATTTTCTTACCATTTATTTGCATGCAATTTCATAATCCTCTTAGTCTGCCATGTAGTGCTGACCCCACTGCTCCTTTTTATTGGGGGTGACATTTAGTTAGGCTCTGCTTCCTGTTCTCTTATCTCTTTTGGAGAGAGAAAAGTCCTTCCACGGAGATGTATGCCTCAAATCACTTTCAATACCTCAGTATGGACTTCTTCACCCCCTCCTCCCAAGGTCTGGGGTAACATCTGGCCTACAATGCCCGCAAGAAAAAGGGGTGAGTACACGCTAACCTGACAACATTTTGTATTGCTGAACATGGAAAATGTTTTCAGCATCCTTTTTCAACCTCTTCCTAGAGCACCTACTATACTTCATAGATATTGCCTGCACAAGCGTATCTGCCTGGATAGGAAAGACTTAGTTACAGCAGGACAATTGCTGTGTGGATGTGATTTGAATTCCTTTGCTGCCAATCATGACAGACAAAACAACAGGAATAGCATTTGCGTATTGACGTTGGGGATTTTGCAGCATAATGCATAATTCAGTTGGTTAGGTGTGCAATATTTCTCTTCTGATGCTACTAATTCTCACCAGCAAGACTCACCCTCTCACCCCACCCTATGATTTGCTTTTAGCTGCTGCTTCCATCAGGCAGTCCACAAGGATGCAAAGAACATTGTAAAGAGCTTACAGTTACACCAAATCCCACAGAAACAGGCATATCATGCAATTCCCTCCCATCCCAATTGTGTATTTCGTAACAGAGAATGGTATTTGTTAGCATTTTTACATTTACCTCTCCCCATTAGGTTCCTTTGAACCCGCTCAGCTTTTTTTTGTTTTGGGGGGGGGGGGTGTCAAATCCCAGCACACTGGCAGGGTGTACATGCTCAGTACATGCTCAGCCCATTCAGTGGTCCTTCTTTCAAACACTTTTGGTTACTTAACAGGCAATGGTATTTGTTCAGATGACCTGGGAGCCCACCTCCCTGTGAATTTGCCTGAAAGGAGAGTTTATCCATCTCCTCTGTTGTGTTTGCCTAGCTCTAGAGATAATCTGGTTCCTTTGCTGGGGGAAGGAAAAGGAGGAGGAAAGGAGGATGAGGAAAGAAATTGATACAGGTATTGTTTGTCAATACGTCAGGTGACTTGATGATTTCTGAAGCACTGGGGAACGCAGGCAGGCTATTGGAAAGGAATTATTTTGCAGAACCTGATGAGCTCAAATTGAAGGATATGCAGCTGTGAAATGCAGCAAACAAGGAACTTCCACCAAAAACCAAAAAACAAAAACGAAAACAAACAAAAAAAAACCCCAACAAAAAACCCAAACAAAACCCCAACAAAACCAAGAACAAAAACCAAAACCAAACAAAAAGCCCACCAAACCCAAAAACAGACCCCCACCAAACCGACCAAAACCCCACCCACTTGTGACTAGGTGAGCATAGTCCTTCCCAACTAAGTGATATTCTCCTTCAGCAAAATCATGGGTGTCCATAGCACCCAAGAAACTCAAGAGATAGTTTGCCTGGCAAGCCGCAGGGAATAAGCTCCACTAAACCCCAAAAATATAAAGATGACAGGCATAGGACTTCCCCATTCCTTTTGTAATGGAGTGCACCAGGAAAACCTGCCTTGTCCTCTGCTCCCCACCATCCAAGGCTCAGGGGCATTAGGGTTTATTACCCCTGTATCATGCCTGTTATCTCTGCTTGCAGGTGACATGAGGAGTCTAGGTGATGTGCCCAGTGACACCTCAGGTGCCCATGGCCACTATTTGGTCCCTCAGGTATCAATAGTTCATGATGCTTCCCCCTTACCCCAGGAGGACCAGGGCCACTACAATACACTTCAGACAAGGCCAAGTGCCTGTCACAAGCTGTGCTGGATTTGTCCCCAGGACCTGTGAAGGGCAAGCTGTCCTCTCCTGCATGCCCAGTATGGTGAGCCCTGGTCCTGCCTCCAGCATCAGCACCTTGCCCACTCCATGAATCTTGGCTCTGTCCCTCTAATTTAGGGGAGCCAGTGTGTGCTCTGCTAGCTTCAGTCGCCATGTAGCATCCTGTGGCTGACATAAGCAATAAGGGACTGGCCTGAAAGCTAGTGCATTATAAATGATTTATTGGTCTAATAAAGAACCTCAAATTACCCACCACCTCCTTCCTTTCCCCCCTCACCCCAAGGACCAATAGAGCTACCGTACAAACATTTTGTACCTCACATTGTGTAATGTCGCAGAGAAGAAAAACAAGCATACAGCACCCCGGAGAGCCACCCTGATGGCTGCCCCCCCGTTCCCATCAGCAGCCTGGTAGACAGCAGCCTTGTACACTGCAGCGCAGGCATCATTGTCACACAGCTGGGGCAGGAGCAAATTGCTCCACTCTAGGTCATGGGAACCATTTTGCTGCTCTTCCCATCCTTCCCATGCCTCTTGCCTCCGGCATCCCAGAGAAAATGAGTGACCTGCCCTCTCTCAGCAGCCTCACCATTCCCATTGGGCTACCCACAGCCAGGGGTGTCCTCTCTTGCCCAGCTGTGCACCCCCTGCCTCTCACCCTGTGCAGGGATGGGACTCTCATGCTCAAGGGTTACAGCCCCAGAACTGACAAGAGCTGGGCTGGCAGGAGGGAGGGCCAGGCCAGAGGCTGGAAAACCTCATTTATTTTAGGAATGGAAGATTTTGTCCCCGTCTATGTGGGACCCCTGGTAGCTCGTCCATGCCCCCCACTCACCATCTTCTTCTCTAATCCATACACTACCTCATCACCATCCTTTTCACAGCAGTCGATACAAATCTTTGGATGATAAAGCCTGGGAGCTTGTTATCTACTATTACACATAGCAGCCTTTTCTGTTCTGCTCTTCAGAGACCTTCCCTCCTCTCCATTTAGCCTAACCTCCTGCGTGCACTTGTGCTGATTACTTACAGGCAGAGGTCCTTCTCAGGACACAGAGCTATATGAGCCACTGTAGGTGCTGAGAAAGCGCAGGGTCCTTCCTGCCCCATGATTCAAGTCTGTAAGTCCTGCCTCTCCTTCCAGCTCACTTGTTCAAGTCACAACTTCTCACTATACACAGAGCAGGAGAAATACATTAAACCACTTTAGATGGCTTGCAGGCCTTAACAAGCAACCGTTGCTAAAGGGCCTGTGGAGTCGCTGAAAGTGGCACTGTAAACCAGCAGAATGTTATCATCCTCATCTGCTACTATCCTGAAGATCATGAGGTCAGATGAGGTGAACTGAATACAACAAAAGAGTCGCAAATATACAATGTCAAATTATTTGAAGTGTGGTAAAGGAAAAGAAATGAAAAACAGGGATGAAGAAAAGCTGCAGCAAAGTTGTCCTTCCGGGCATTTGTCTTCAGCATGGAACAAGACCTCACTTGGCAGGGAACACAGGAGCACTCCTGGGCAAGGTGGGCATCCCAGGGCCCCCTGTAACTCCTAGGGTGCTCACCAGGGCTGTCAGCTTCCCATACACAAACCTGCACCTGAGCCCACCAGGGCTCCTCAAGTTGCAATAGGCCAGTGGGACCCAAAAATGCTGTTCACAAGACAGAAAAAGAAGGGTTGAGGAGCAATGCAGAGTTCTGGGGAGACAGAGACACCAAGCCTGAATTGCTTGGCCAGGTTAAATAGAGAACAGAAATTCTGGGAATGATGTTATAAAAGAGTATTTTGAGTACTTGCATTCCTTGCAAGGCTGCCCTGTCTATAAGCAGAGAGACTTCAGCCTTGGGGGAAAATTAATACTGTTAGAAAACAAAACTGAAGTGACCCAAGGAGTGTGCTGCACATGCTGTGTGGGTGCTAGGCAGCCTTGGGCTACCACACTGAACCATCCCAATAGCTGATAGTTTTCTCTTACCTCATCCTAAAGGCACACAGCTATAACCTCAGCCTGTGGTAGAGCCAAGCCTAGTAAGTGGGGCTGCCCTAAGGGGGGAAATGCATTCAAGGAGGAGACTTAAAAGCCTTAGTCCTGTTGCCTCTAACAGACCCAGCCCTCCCCATCTTGATTACCACACTTGGTGTGCACAGGGAGGACCTTGTTTGCAGACGTCTTGGTAACAGCAGACCTCTATATATAGTTTGTCTGTGTCTCCATGTGCTTTCTTCATTTGAATGGGAAGATGGCCGAGATACATTTTAGCAGCCACGCTACATTATGGTTTCTGATGGGATTGATGGGCAGATCCTGGGACTGAAATCCCCAGCCCAGGAGCAAGAGAGAACCACAAAAGAGGCAAGGGCTGAGCAGCCACCAGTCCTAACCTGCAATCACTCCAACCCAGCGCCTCTGTCCTGCCACAGTGTTGCCTGAGCTCACATGTGTGATAACTCCTTTGCCAGTTATTTAAATGAGTTTCAAGCCTCATCCTGATTTCAGGCTTAAAGGGTCCTTTTTGATCATGCATGATAAACACAGTAGAAGTCTATTTCCCCTTGCTGAGATGATTTTGGCTGGTGGAGAAAGTAGACGCAATTTGTTTTTCTAGTTCTCTCCTACCCACTCCCCAAAGCGCTCGATTATTTTCAAGGGTGGAAAGATGCTTATATCCACGCAGTGTCCAAAAACCTCCCCTCGGTATCTGAAATAAGAGGGAATCTACACCTCCTGTGCTCCTATGTCTCATCTCTTTCACCAGGGAGATACCAGCTCCTACCTCCATCAGCTCGTGTCATATTTTCAGACATGCTTACTGGAGCTTCCTGCCTTGCTGTCCCTCACACTGGAGAAGGCTTCCGATAAACATCTGAAAAACTGCTTCCTCCTTCCCCTCTAAATCCCTACTGCTGTAGCACACCTGAGGACTGCAAAATACTTCACAAATCCCAAGCTGCTGGTGTGCTGAGTGTACTGCATTTCATGCTGCTCTGTACAGACATCTTTCCTTCTTGTGCTTTTGCCTGGAGTCATCTCTTACCTCTCCCCTATACTCTGCAGGCACCCTGTGGTAGGAAACATCTTCTCAGGTTTTGGTTCTACAGTACCTTGTATAAATAATCCAGCTTCATATTCTGAAATACAAATGGGCTCAAAGGCACTAGACCTCTGCATAGCTATTCCAGCAACGAGTCCAATCACATTCCTTTGCTCAGGAGCAGGTGATTTCCCAAACCCAGGAAGGTTTACCTGGAGCTACATCAGTCTGCTTTTACCTCCTGCATGTGTCCTTCTCTAAGCATTTCCTACTAGCCTCTGACAGTACACCACAGTCAGTACAGAGTATTGGCTCAGTGACTCCCAGTATGCCTATTTGCATGTTCTTTTAAGTGGGGCTGGAACAAACTGCAAGCAAGAAGTCTGATTCTTAATAAATGCCTACACCTATCTGCTCCATTCTGCTGCTCTGCACTGAATGGCTGAAGAAGGCTGAACTTGCCTAAAGCTGTATCAGGTATCAGTGGCCAAAGGGCAAAGTATTAAGATGCTAGTTTCTGTTAATCTACTCCTTTCCCTCAAGGAGAGAGACTCCTACGGGAGGTGCTCACACTCCAGAGCACAATTTCTTATTACTTTATTCTTGACAGCCAAGTCAGAGCAACAGCTAAAACCAACAGAGGCATGCAGACTATGATTCTATGATTCTAATATAAAAATGCTACTAAATAAAGCCACTTACCTTCATATACTCATCAGTTCAGTGTAAAGGACTGGGTCTGAAGAGCACAGGATCAGGATCTGGAACTGCAGGGAAGAAAAGACAGCATGTCAGGATGTTTTCACTGATGGTGATGAATTGGGAAATACCTGAGATGTGGGTTTCCACACGTGACTCTAGCATCACCTCCAACCTCAGCCAGCTGCTGCCCTAACCTTCCTTCTGCAGGTACAAACAGCCCAATGAGAGAGCCCATGGTGTGATGACCGGGCTTGGCCCAAGGACAGTGTGGGTCACAGTACCCACAGCTCTCATGGCAAGCTGCATGCTGACTCCGGCCTTCACATTTTCACAAGGACATATAGAGACAGGACGAGGGGGAACTTTAGGGTAGATTTTGATTAGACAATAGGAAGAAGTTCTTCCTTATGAGAGTGGTGAGACACTGGAACAGGCTGCCTGAAAAAGTTGTGACTGCTCCATCCCTAGAAGTGTTGAAGGAGGAAGCAACCTGGTCTAGCAAAAGGTGTTCCTGCCCATGGCATGAGGCTGGAACTGGATGAGCTTTAAGGTCCTTTCCAACTCAAACCATTCTGTGATTCCATGATTAGCACCAGGGATGCCTCCTCTGCTCTCCTACACCCTCCCAGTCAGCCCTGCCAGCCCTTGCTGCCTATCAGCAGCCCCTTTCACATACCTTGCAAAGAGCTATCTGGCAAAAAAATGGGAATAGAAGACTTTAATCTGAAGTCAATTTAAACGACACCAGCATTCACTACTACTCTTTGAACAAGCGCTTCATCACAGGGAGCTTAACTACATCGCATGCCCCTGCCAATGCGCAGGTACCGGGAGACATGTACTCCCCCCACACTTCCCAGTGATGCACAGTGGCATTCATCTGCCCACAGTCCCCCCATGCTGGGATGAGTTACGACCTCTCACCTGCAGAGCAGCCCAGGGAGCCAGTGAAGGCATCCTGGCAGATTTGCTGCCCACAGGAGGCAGCTACACCGGCTAATTGGTCGCCTCCCTGACAGCTCCAGTGTTAATGCTCACACTCCTTTACATAACCTGGTGCTATGAAACTTGCTACAGCTGGTTTGGGATTGCTGGGGAACTGGCACAAGTGCTGGTGGCCTTTTATTATTACTGTTATTTATCATTATTTACATTACAACGGTGCTCTCAAGCCTCTGTGAGGATTAGGATGCAGTTGTCTTGGATGTGGGGAATATTTAGCCAGAGACTTGCAGACGAGAACACGGCGTGTGCTGAAACTCCCTTGGAAAAGCACTGCTGTGAATACAAAGGAGTCTCTAGGCCAGCGGATTTTAGTCTTTCCTTCTATCTTAACATTTTCACCTCTGAATATGGCACTTCCTGAAATCCACCAACCTTAGGTATGGCTTAGAGGCTGGGCAGGAGTGCTTTTGTTTCTGATTAACAGAGTATCCTGGCCACTCCCTCACTACCCCCAGGATCAAAAGGCTGTCCAGAAACCAAGGAAGCATATCATGAAGTCTGCCAGGACCCTCAAACACAAAGAAGAGCCACATTCATGTTTGGGTTGGCAGCACCCCTCTGACTCGACAGTGCAGAAGAAATGGTGGGCACAGTTGATGGGGAACAGTTCTTGAGGTGAGTCCGTGGGCTCCCAGCCAAACTCTCAGCTCTCAACATGGCCCCGGGAAAGGTGAAAATTATGGAGAGAGAGTGATCTGCCTTGGCTGCTGCCCACCTCCAGAGCCTCTCCATGGGTTGTATGGACAAAACTGAAGCCAGAAGAGTGCAGCAAAGCAAACGTCCCAAAGACCCAGGAGCTTCTAAGGCATAATGTAGCAGATACCTAATGGCACAGGGCAGTGCCAAGCAACAGCTTAAGAAGTGCAGTAATGATTGCTCTGTTGCGTTATAACCTCTTTTTGCTATTTATTTAGCCCCAGCAGCATTTGTCAGAGCAAAATGAAACCACTCACTGTCCCAAAGAATTCAGTCTCTTTTAGTTGTCAGGCCATAAAAATTCAAGGTGTGAGATGTGGGGATAAGAGCTGAAATCACAGCTGAGGGGATGAGGGGTAACGTAAATGTCATTACACACACTGTGCTTCAAACATAGACAAGAGTGTCTTTGGTGACCAGGTCTCACTTGAGTCATCATCTTTCCAGCTGTATACATTACAGAGTTTAAACAAACACCAACCAGCACCACCATTCCCCACAGTGAACAGGTTGAAAGAAGCCTGTAGCCCCTGTAGGACAATCTCAGCAACAAGCAATTCACCATCTTCCTCCTGCCCAAATGCTGCGCCTGGCCAACCTTTGTGGGCCATTGAAAAATCAGGTGAAACTACACCTACGGGAGATAAGGGGCTAAACCTGGCTAAGACTTTCCAGAGTGGTTCCAGGTTGCACTCAGACCAACACTTGGAGTGTGAATGTCCTGCAGCTAGCTCTGAGCAGACTGGTCAGGGTCTAGTTAATGGTGTTAGACATCTTGCTTCCCTCTGCACCAAAGCCACCCCATGCACTCTGTCCCTGGGTTCTGAAAGCAGGTAACTTCTTCCACGATAAGCCACCATGGGCAGTGATCTCAGATCCTGTACTTTTTCCCCTTCCATCTGCAGCTCTCTTCCCTACCTTTAGGACCAGCAAATGAAGACAGTCCTCCCTGCCCAGCAAAGCTTCATCCAGATACTCCATGCTGATCTCCCGGACACATGGTACCAACTCTGACACGACTATATGTCCCTGGATAAAAGATCACTTAAGGGTAGTCAAATAAAAAGCTTCCGCACTGGGATTACTCCACCATAAATTTATTAGCAATGGGACCTTCTAGATAACATAGGTGAAAGAGGGCACCTTGCTGGTATATGGGGATAGACAGGTTTCTACTGCTCGATCAGCTGGCAAGATTCAGCGGGGACTGTGCCTCGAGCATTCAACAAGCCTGGCTCAGCATGGATTAAGTGAATCTTACAGTATTTAAAGAGTCGGTCTCAAGGGTTCCCTTTTAATCTCATCTCTGTTTGCAATTCCCCCTTCTGAGCCTATGAGCAATGTTTCTTTCCCCTTCAAGTGCTACTCTGCTCTGTTCAATTTTCTCTTCATCCCTCCCTGCCCTCTCCTTCCCTCTCCTATCCCCATCCCCATGTTTCTTTAATGGAGCTTGAAATTGTAATACAGTGATTCAGCTTCCTTTCATGTCTGCCAAGAGTCAGTGGTGCAAGCCTGGAAATAGGGCTTGCTGTTTTCTCAGCCTGGTCTGCAACAACCTCTTTGCTCACACCATGAGTCTGGGGACCTTCTTTCTATCACAGTGGCAAGGAGACGTACTTCCCCAGGAGCTCCCGGGGTTGGTCATGGTTCACTGCATAGCCATGGGACATAACGCACCAGGTACAGGGTGTTACTCCTTGCTGGCCATATGGATGTGGATTTGTTGGAGGGTGTTTGAGCTGAAAGGCCTGGGTCGTGCCAGCTGGAGTCTCAGTGCTGCCTCCCCTTCCCAATGCCTCATGCACTGGCCTCTATCGGGGCTGAGACACACTCAAAGCTTTGATTAGACTAGTTCTCAGTGTATGTGTGTCTTTCCCTTCCTGCTCTCCCTCTCTTCCTAGCAGTGTTCTTTCTCCTGGACAGAGAATTTCTTGTGCCACCATTTGCTCCCTTTCATTCTCTAACCTCCAGGTGCTCTAGCTTTGGAGTCATGGTGTTGACTCTCTCCCGGAAGAAAGAGTGTGCAGTCTGACTCCTAGTGTAATTATTGGTTGACCTCTTCTTTTCAAGTGAGCATGTTGTCTTGGCCTCATTTTGTCAGCTGCTTTCCTACTTCCTTCTCTGCTCATCCCTTTCTCTTGCCTTTCCACTTAGTACCCACCTTTCTCCATATTCATTCATAATCAATGCTCTAAAACCCCACAACTTCTCCTTCCTTTGTACTTCACCCTCCTTACCAGACTCTTTCCTCTCTTGCACCTTCTTCATCCACAGTCTGTTTGCTTCTCTCAGACTCGTCTGCTGCAGCTTCCATGCTCTCTCTCTCACTTCCTGTAGGATGTACAGATGTCTCAGGGAAAACATGTGCTGTATCCTGCCCCACTTCTTCCTGAACCATGGAGGTGTTGTGCAACCTCTGCTTGTGCCCAATGCTGGACACCCTTGTGGCTTGCTGACCACATTCAGGTCTGCTGCCCTGCAGTCCAGCACCCCTGTATCTTGCTGGGATGAACTTCAATGACTGGCAATAGTGACCCCTGCCAAATTCCTCTATACTTTTAATGGAAGTGGTGTCAGCCGGCAGCAGTTAGCCTTTTCCTCCATGCAGTGAGTGGAAACAAAGAGGCATTACGTGGATATATATGCATGCATGAGGTGACCATTACCTTGAGGACTTGTAGAGTAAAAGAGCATGAAATTTTATAGCTTGAGCTTGAAAGCTGGGCTGCCTGCTAGAGAGCAGGCATGCATCCCACTGGTGAGCTGCAGGCAGAGAACTGCAGCTGCTGAGCCGCGGGTTATGAGTGCACGTGCAGCAGCAGGGATACATGGAGTGACTGTATACATGCCATCAGCGTGGCTGGGAACACTCAGGGAGTAAGGAGCATGTTTGTGGGTACTGTGCCACTACCCACAGCAGCAAGAACTGCAGTGAGCACATGCACGTACTTTGAGCACCCTGGATGTGTCTTCTCTCCTCTCAGGTTAATTGATTTAGGAAGTAGTTAGGCTTTTCCTCCATTAGTGAGGCAACTATTCATCCCCAGAGCTTACCCAGCGACACTTTCCAGTAACTGTTTAGATAACAATAAAAGATGTATGAGCTAAAGATACTATGTCAATAAGGAGAGGTTGTATAATAATCAGGAATTATATGAAGGAAGAGAAAATAAAATCCCTGTTTCAATTCATCGAAGTTAAATCCTCCATATAAAGGGTAGAAAGCTGGACCCTTTTGAAGAACTGTCCATTTTTAAAAAGCATCAATAATATCATTTCTTTAAAATCCTATTTAATGGTATATAATGGTAGCTCAGCCAAGGCAAGACTTTGCAGGAATGTGAGCAGTATCACTTTGAATACTCAGAGACCCATAACATCCCTGAACATCTCCTGCATGCTGGAAGCCCTCTCCCATAGCTGCACTCTTACAAAGGTGCAACTGTCAGCCAAGGCAGAGAGAGCAAGAGCTAATTGTGCCCCCATGTAGGAAGAAGCCATCACTGCAAGGCCACCAGAATATCCCAAGACAGTGTCTCTGATCACCAGACTGCTCTTGGTCCCCTGCATGTGCCCTCAAAAAAGGAGTTTTGTTGGTGATTTCCAGGCCTATAGGAGTATCAGAAGTCTGGCTTGTAGCTGAAACCAGCTCCAAATCAACACACAGAACATGCCTGCAGGACATACCGGAGCCAGAGCATACAAATTCCAGCACAAATGTCTGTAGCCACAGCCTGTGTGCCCCTCTGGCTCCCCTATACTACATAACACAGGAAGCAAGGGCCACAGCAGTATTCAGAAATCCAGAGATGAGCACTGATGACCATGTTACACAAGAAACAGAAAGGTTAAGCTACAAAAATTGCCTCTTGTTCCCTCCTTCAACCTCATGCAGAACCCTTCTTTATAGAGGGACACAAAAGAAGACAAGAGAGGAAAAACATATGCATTTACTGGTCCCTCTGGATCTCTAATCCTAAGACCCAGCAGACCAAACCCCTCAACTCAGATGATTTTAACTACAAATAGAATTGTTTTAAAAGAGAGTGTCAAATGGCTTCTAGACACGAAGGTCATGTTTGCATGAGATAGGTGCTCTTCTTCGGCTTACTATCCTTGTCACAAAGCACTAGTTGCTTCATGTAAAAGTGTCAGCTTCAGCAACCTCAGTGTAATCCAGGAATGGAGTGACAGTGGGGAAACAAGGGAGTCACTGTCCCTCCAATAGCCTGTAGAATCAGAGACTGTTCAGCCTCTGAGAGATGTTTCTTTCTCAGGCAAAAGAGAAGGAAACCCCCCTGCCACATATTTCTTACCTCACTTCTTTGCAGCTGCTAAAAGGACAGCCGTGCCCCTGCAGACCTGAGGACATCTGCTGGGACAATGACAAGATGGAACTAGTTGTGGTGACAATAAATCTCACCACCATATGGTGGTCAGACCTGCTCAGGAAGGGAGAGCACCTCTGTATTCTCACCTTTCTTTTGCCCCATGGGAAGCTTCATTTCTGGATAGCTCATGACAGGGTGCAATAAGCATAGAGGCTGCCCGTGCACACAGCCTTTCATCTTCACTGTTTAACATTAGGCTGCTGCTTTTTGGCTTACTGGGTGCTAAGACTTGTCAACACCCTACTCAGGAGGAGAGCGTGATCACAGGTAGGCCAGTGGCTCATTCCCTCTTGCAGTCCCTGCCTAGGAGGACTTTTCCTTGACACTGTACTTGTTATCTTCCTCTTCCTCTCTTCTCCACTGTTACACCAACATTCTCTCCTGCTGTCCTCTCACAGAAGTAACTGGGGGAGTCTGGATGACTTGAGCCTCGTCTCCTCAGCAAGCCTGCAAGAAATATTCACTGTGGCCAGGGATGCCCTCAGAGACTGGATGCCTTTCTCTAGAGTAGTCCACTTGGCCGAACGACTCATAACATCGTCCTTGTACGGAAACCTTTCTTTCATAGCTGCCAA
>JAOEHY010037717.1:6160-27474 GCA_025447955.1 Psilopsiagon aurifrons | reverse complement strand
GTCACATTTCCAACCAGCCCTTCCCTGTTGGTGAGCACGAGGTCAAGCATGGCACCTCTCCTTGTTGGCTCCTCTATACCTGCAGAAGGAAGTTGCCTTCCACACAATGGAGGAACCTCCTGGATTGCTTGTGCTGGGCTGTACTGTCCCTCCAACAGATATCGGGGAGAAATGATCATTTGGAACAAATATAACAGTTGATCTCACTTTAAGTTTTGGGTTTGTGAAATTTACATATTCAAGTTCTACCAAAACTATTATCTATACAAAGCTTTTGCTTTGTTTATAATGGAGATGTTGTATTTCACTTCGCATATCATGACTAGTCATCCTGTTTAAAATCTGTTTGACCTCAGTAAAAAATGTGAGTTGCAATTTTTTTGGTATCCAATTTTCCAATAGAGTTTATATTTAACAGTATATATGGGACCCCCTGCCCAGATCATGACTGAAAAAATGGAGGGTTTTTTGTAACAAATCTCCTAAGTGAACGACATCACTCTCCCAAAATCACAACAGCCGAGCTTAATCCCAGTTTTTGCTGCTAGGAATAAAGTGTAATTTCCTTAGCTGCTTTATAATGTAGTTATTCTGAATCACACTAACCCCTCCAAAAGTAACTAGTTTAATGAATTCATCAATCTTTCTCACATACCCCTGAAAAAATTCATCTCACTAGGATGTAGAGAGGTAAAGTAGGTGCATAAGGTTGCAATTTAACCAGTGATAGCACTGGAGGTTCAGGACCTCCCCAGGCCCTTTTCTAACTACTTGACCCCTTTCAAACTTTATTCCACAACACAGTAATTACACTGTCACATATTTTTCCCCCATCTACATGGACATTGTGCAGGCAGCTGCTGGTCTTAGCTCTTATTTTTCACAGAATCACAGCCTGGTTTGGGTTGGGAGAGACCTTGAAGCTCATCCATTTCCAGCCCTTTGCCACAGGCAGTGGCACCTTCCACTAGTCCAGGTTCCTCCAAGCCCCATTCAACCTGGCCTTGAATACTGCCAGGGATGAGGCAGCCACAGCTTTTGTAGGTATCCTGTGCCAGAGCCTCACCACCCTCACAAGCAAGAACTTCTTCCTAGTATGTTTTCATAATATTTTTTTCCTCTCATACTGTAAGAAGTTAATAATGCTTGTGACATTTGGGCTTTGCCTATTACTGCCGCCTCCAATGTGTAACTTGATTAATGCAATGTAATTTAGCCTCCAGTTGGCTTACCACTTTACAATAACCACACTGGGAATATCACTGCAGTAGCACATCCCTGCTGAATGCATAGGTATCCTTAGAAGCCTCATGGTAGGCATCAGTTTTTGAAGTGACCTGCAACTATCTGTGAAAACTAAAGTATTATTACTGCAACTAATCAGTAGCTACAACATGTCCCTATTCTCACAGGGTATACATGGCAGTCGCTAACAGTCCCTAACACTGAAAGTACATGAAGAACCTGACTATTCCTGCATCTGCTCAACACTCTACACATCTCTTTTCTGCGGTTATTAAAGCATATGAGTCTTGCCAGTGACGCTGCTACTGCTGAAGTATGAATGAAGTATATAACAAAAATACCAAGAGCCTGTCACATAAACTCACTGTCTTTGTTTTATCAAGTTTCATAGGAAGAAGAGGACCCACAGTAGGGTCAGAGCTAGCATTACAAGCCTGGCATGCTTCCTAAGACCTCTCCCACAACCCTGGTCTTTTGTTCTCAACCCTGTGAGAACGAAAGGAATACACTAAACTTTCCTGTAAGCGTAAATACCTTTTCCCCAGGAGATGGCGAGCTTGATCTCCCATTTCTATTCCCTCAGCAATTCCTGGTTAGGAAGCAGTAGTCTGGGCTGTCCTCAGAAGCTGGGAGCAACGAGTGCCTGCAATAGCCTACACAGGCCCGTTCACTTTAGCAGCAAAACAGAAAGGGGGTTATCTTTCACTGGTTAGCAAAAGGTCTGTCATCTGCTAACACATTTGTGGGATGAAGCAGTTGAGCACGGTTTAGGGGAAGCTGGCAGAGGAGGTAGTGGCAGTCAGTTCTCTGTAGTGTGCCAGTCATTTTAATCACAACGAAGCAGATACCCTGCCTTCTCTTTTTTTTGCCAGGTTCATTGCAAATTTCTCCAGGGACAGCTTTGGCACCTGCAAAGGAAAGAAGGGCATTGTATATAGAGGATGCCGACAGCTTGGAATGTTTGGAGCAGTTTCCAAACTGGCCCATTGTAGACAATTGAAGTTTTGCATTGTTTTGGCTTTAAATAGTGGTGAGCAGGGCACTGTAAGAATCATCTCTGAGGGAGGAAGGAAGAGGGGGGAGGGAGAACTCCTTCACTCCAAAGCATGTTACAAACAAGTTTTATTGAGCAACCTTGTCTAGTGGAAGGTGTCGCTGCCCAAGGCAGGAAGATTGGAACTGGACAATCTTTCAGGTTCCTTCCAACCCAAACCACTCTGTGATTCTATGATTCTAAGGACAACACATCCCATATATTTGATCTCTATTCTCCACATATACATATATATATGGATTCTTGCTGCTGTTAATATAAGGCCTGGGATGAAAGTGTCCCCTCTCCTCACTGACCCTTCTGCACCCCCAGCTCCCAGCAGGCATCCTCTTGTCTAAGAGAGGAAATGCTAATGCATCCCAGCAACACTCACACGCACAGAGTGCTGTCAAACATGCAAACGCACCAGAGACCATTCAATAGCATCCCACTTGCATCCTTACTCTCTTGGAGTTACTGCTGTTGTAAAAGGCTGGTTTGGAACAAGAGTAGGTTTGGCTCCCCCCTCCCCTCCAAAGAAGACAGTTTTTCATGTTGACAGCATCCTTTTATGCTGAGGAGGTAGTGAAGGTTGACTGCCAACTAGCAGCAGAAATATAATAGCATCCATTAGAGCTGTTAGTTTGAGTCAGCCAGGGCTTCTGTTTGTGATTGAGAGGGTTATAACTCAGCCATGCAAATAAGATGCAGGAGTAACTTTACATTGAAAATCTGGACCTTGCAGTGGGTTTTCTAGTTTCTTCTAAAAAAACTAACCAACCAACCAACCAACCAAAAAAATTCCCAACCCCACCAAACCCAAAAAACCCCACCACAACCTGAGTTTGCTTTGACACTAAGTGGTGAGCTGTAAAAAAGAGGTAAGAAACCTAAATGAGAAGACTCCAGCATACCAGTGCCTGGCCTTTGCATTGACAGGGAACGGGGCTACTGGGAAATGCTGACATCTTTACAGCTGTATCAGTGACTGCAGGTCCAGGGGTGTCTGAGCTGTCTGTATCCATAAGCCTTGAGGCAAATGTCATCATCACTTCGTAACAAAGTGCTACACAAGCCAGCACAGCTCCCTGGGCTGTGTCGCTGCTCCACATCATGGCAGGGCTCAGCCTACAGAAAATTCACTCACATTTATGACCAGAACCAGTAAGTTATACACTGTCCCAGATTATTTGGTTCCTTAGTGCTTTATGGCATTTAGGCATTGCTGCCTCATGCCCAAGCCTGTTTCTGTATTTATCTCATTTGTATGCCCACATTGAGATATGACCCTTACTTTTGAATATTATTTTTCTTAATCCACTACCTACAGTCAGTATTATTCCAGGATATACCAAACCAGAACAGCAGAGCGTCATAGGTAATCTAGAAAGTTTGAACTGGCTGCGTACACACAGTTGATATGCTCTTGTAAAGACATGTCTGGTGACAAATAAAGAATCAGAAGATAAAAATGAAATCAAAGAAACACAAAAGCATGACTGAAGTGCACTACATAACTGTAAGCTTTGAGAAGTGGATTTAGAGACAACTTTTCTTTTTCTTCCCTCAGAAGGGCAGCATGAAAGTGTATATGGCCATCTGTGTCTCAGGATATTTTCCTTTTCCTGGGCACAGATGGTAAACTTCAAACGTCACTGTTAGTCTCATCTACCACATCAACCCTGTGAGAAATCTTATTTACAATTTCTATCCGTTGCTTTCCAGTGACCTCATTTCTCCCTTTGGTACTATCTTGGAAGATCTGGCTAATATTAAAGCTACTAGAATAGACACGATCAAAGCTCCCCTTGTGGGTGTGGTAACACAGTTTTCAATAAAGCAACGACCCTGGGAAATGAAATGAAATCTAGACCTTGTCCTCAGGCAAGAATCAAACCAAAAACCTTTCCTATGCTTTCAAAAAAAAAAAAAACAAAAACAAAAAACAATCCACCCAAAAAAAACAAACCAAAAAACCCAAACCACACACACAAAAAAAAAAAGAACAAAAAAACCCAAAATAAAAAGAGATAAGCAAGAACTCTAACCAAGGTGCACCCGTCATTCCCTCTTCTGCCCTAGTCTGCACACAACCTCTCTAGTCTGCTTGTTCTCCAAGGCAGAGGCCTTGTCTTCACCACAGGGGACTGACACTGACACTGCTGCTCTCATCCACACCAACAAGGACCCTGCGCCTTCATTCAGTTATTTCGGGATCAGATTTCAGACTTCAGATACTTCTGATATACTTCTGATAACCGTCCCTCTGGGTCCATCCAATATGCAGTATCAGAAGGGATCCCAGGGCAACATTCCACAAGAAAACTCATTTTTGTGGCATTTGGGGTTAGAATTTCTT
This sequence comes from Psilopsiagon aurifrons, assembly GCA_025447955.1. Lineage (NCBI taxonomy): Eukaryota > Metazoa > Chordata > Aves > Psittaciformes > Psittacidae > Psilopsiagon > Psilopsiagon aurifrons. Next base: position 22,837 of record JAOEHY010037717.1, on the reverse strand, counting down.
CTTCCCCTACACTTCCTTCTTCTTAAATCATTCTGTATCATCCTGGCAGTCCTCAAGGGCAGGCTGAACGGGGCTTGGAGCAACCTGGTCTAGTGGAAGGTGTCCCTGCCTGTGGAAGAGGGATCAAACTCACGAGCTTTAAAGTCTCTTCCAACCCAAACCATTGTATGATTCTATGATCCTCCACTCCAGAGCAGACTGCACTCTGGCAGTTAAAGAACACCATACTATTTCAAGAATTCCATGATAATAACAAATGAAAAGTACCAAAATGGGGGGGGGGGGGGAAGAAGTAAATACATGGACTTCCTTAATGCTTCCGTTGAAGCAGTGAAGAGAGCCGTGAAGTCTCTGAGTCACTGAAAATGAAGTCAACTTTCAGGTAGTGAAATTCAATCCATTGGTAATTCTCTAGAAAGGGGGACACAGCCAGGACTCTTGAGCATCTCCCTTTACCTCTGTCTTCTGCACAGCAGGTAGAAAGCTACATTACATCTGTCTGGAGGGAGATAGGATAATTAACCTGATCTTCTTGGTGTTAAGCCTCTTGAAGTGTGTAGGCAAAGGAACTTACAAATGTACAGAGCATACTGCCAAGAAAAAGAGGTCAATGCTAGAGTATTGTGTTCCCTAAGACAGCACAGGCTGAAATGATTCTCTGCTGTCTACAAAGAAAACAATCTTTTGTGGAATTTATCACCCTCTCCCGTTTCTCAGGAACACAGTGCCACAGAGCTTCACAAATACACCACACTCCTGAACTAAAACCTGAATCACTATTACAATGCTCTTCAAAGGAATCAAGTCCTGCTGGGATTTATAGTTGAGAGCAAGTCTTCACCTCTCCCTGACCCACTTTATAGGTGTGTCCTTCTACCTCATTCATATGAAAGGCTTTGGAAGCAAATTGTGAATGGAAGCTACAGTGAAAAATCAGTTCATCTCTTTTGGAAAAACCTCCTTTGCTTTGTCTCAATTTCAGACCTTTCATGTAAACTAGCAACTTACTGAGATGATTCCCCTTGGTATGCTCCCTTCCCTTCTCCATCTCTCCAGCAACATCCTGTCCCTTAGCCTTGTCCTTCCTTTCATGTACCTGTGATTTATATTTGCTGGGCACAGGAAAGAAATGTCATGTATTTACATTCCCCACCGTCTGTGTGATGCACATGTCCCTGCAGAGTGAGGAAGAGATTGTGGCGCTTCCGAATGAGTCAAGCCTGGATGATTCGGATCGACTCACTGACGTAAATTTCATTTTCACAGCTGGCTCCCTGTTACCCATGGTTTTTTGGTTTTGTCGGGACTGCCAGGCATACAGTCATTTGCTGTAGGATTTGCTACAGAATAAATATGTCCTGGAGAGCAGTACAGCCTCAGCAGGTCTTTAGGAAGGTCTGCAAAGCCTGCAGATATCAGCGATGTCTCGGGGTGGAGTGGTGTATCACTCAAATAAGGTCCCAATAAGGCATCCTAGAGTGAAATATAAATACAGTTTTGGGTTTGGTTTTTTTTTGTGACTTTTGGACATCCCACACCTGACAGAGAAGTGCCTGCAATAAACTAGCTATGTTCAGGTGTAGTCCTTTATTAGAGCTGGTCCACAAAGAGGTTTATAGAATCACAGACTGATTTGGGTTGGAAGGGACCTTAAAGCTCATCCAGTTCCAACCCCACCTACCACTAGACCAGGTTGCTCCAAGCCCCATCCAACCTGGTCTTGAACACTGCCAGGGATGGAGCAGCCACAGCTTCTCTGGGCAACCTCTGCCAGTGCCTCAGCACCTCACAGGGAAGAGCTTCTTCCTCATATCTCATCTCAACCTCCCCTCTGTCAGCTTAAAGCCATTCCCCCTTGTCCTGTCCCTGCAGGCCCTTGTCAAGAGCCCGTCTCTAGATTTCCTGGCAGCCCCTTTAGGCACTGGAAGCTGCTCTGAGGTCTCTAAGGTTCCACCTGCCTGAAAGAAACCAACATTTCCCTCTTCATGTTATCTCACTCCAAATTGCTCATTTGTACATGCTTGACAGTGAAAGGGTTAACTTGGAGAAAGCCTCTTGATAACCCTCTCCTGAGTGTGACAGAAATCTGAGGTGACCCCTCTGGTCCAGCATGTTCACTCAGACCAGAGACTGCTTCCTCATTAGCAACAATAAATTCAAAGCAGATGGGAAAACTGAGCTCCATTCTCTGTTCCAGCTTTCAAAGCCATTTGATTTCAGAATCCCTCGGCAGCTCTTTGACTTTTCTCACCTGTCAGATTCCCTGGCAAGATTGATAAGGGTCTGGACAGGAGGACATCAGTTCAAATTCTGGTACTGGTTCTGTCCTATGCCAAATTTCCCACATTTGACCAGGTTAAATGCAGCTTCTCTCTCTGCTTTTGATGTAAAGATCCTTTGATGTTTTTTTCATATCCTTCCGCATCACCAGTTTGCTACAACACTTTGCAAGGATCAGGGGCTGCCTTCTTACCACGTATGCATTCCTCCTCTCATACACAAACTGCTGCCTGTATAGAACCATAGAACGGTTTGGGCTGGAAGAGACCTTAAAGCTCGTGTAGTTCCAAACCCTGCCACGGGCAGGGACATCTTCCACTAGACCAGGTTGCTCCAAGCCCCATCCAACCTGGCCTCGAACACTGCCAGGGATGGGGCAGCCACAGCTTCTCTGGGCAGCCTCTGCCAGGGCCTCACCACACTCACAGGGAATAGTTTTATTAAAATAAAAAAAAAAGAAAAAAAACCATACACACACACAAAAAAAAACAACCGGTTTTTTTTTTGGTTGTTGTTTGGGTTTTTTCAAAAATCAGATTAGGTTTTTTCTCAGCTGCAGTCTTGGGTCAGATTTCTCTACGTATTTTTACTTTGGACTTGAAATAAGTAAATCATCTGTTGCTTTGTCATTCTCTCTCCTCATAGCATCTTATAAAGCTTAACTCAGTGTCTGTAAATCAGCCTGATATCCCCAGAGAGAAAGAACCAACCAGCAGCATCAGCCAGCATCATGGAGCACAAGGCAGCCCAGATACAGTGCAGTGGGAGTTAAAATTGGGGAGTGACGAGGCAGGCACCCAGGGGCCATCCTTCCCCAGTCCTCTTCCCCACCCAGGGAGAAGATGCTAAGGCTTACCACAATAGTCTGATATTGAGAGGGTCACTTTACACTTTTGCCTCAGGTCTTCCAAACTCTCTGGCACAGCACTTCCAACTGCCTTAGAATGGGACAGTGGCAAACAACAAGCAGTTACATTTTTTTCTGCAGGCACTGCTTAAAACAGAAAGCAAACCAATGGCATTGCTGACATACACAGCCCCAGAGACAGCAGCAAGATACACAGACAGATTCATGCAACTGGCCCTGGTGCTCCATCAAGGCTACAGTCCTATATTTATCACCCCAGCACTTTCAGCATAGAAAATTTTGGGGTTCTTTTACTATCAGATTATGGAAGATCATTAAACAGCTTTCCACTCATATGCTGGGCCATTTGGTGACTGAAGGGAATACTGTGGTGATTTGTTCTCAGTTTTCCATCACTTTCTTTTCCCCAGTCTTCTGTGTAATTTGCTCTGTCTGGCTATTTCAAAGCACATCTTTAGGATGTCCTTTTACTCTATTCAAATCACCATCTGTTTGTTCCATTAGCAGTTTCACTTGGGGGGCAGGGTGTATTTAAGAGGGCATTCAACACTCAAAAATTAAAAGCCTTGTAACTAACATTATGCATTTGGAAAATGATAAAGTGCTGCTCTTCAGCAATTTTCAGAAGCTTGCCTGAAAGCTTTCTTGATACTTTCTTCTTCTCTTTTACCTTTAACTGTGAATCACTGGTTTAATTGCAGACTAACAAGAACTAAATGCTTCATGCATTTCAAAGAGAGGCTGTTAAATGATCAAGCTAATGCTCCATGGGTTCACTTACTTATCTGAGTGCATGGCTCTCAGCAAAGAAATGTGATGTGACTAGGCAGGACCCCACTCCCCCCAGAACCACCAGCCCCTTCTACTCTGCCTTCAACAAGATTAAGTCTAACAGAAATGGTTCTAGGCTTAGCAGGTCATAGGCCAGAAACACATCTGATTAACAAAAGGGCTGCTTATCTAGAAAAATGCACACCACCTTAAAATAAACAGGCATAAAAAGGGGAGTGTTTGCCACCCAGAGTGCCAGTGCCACATGGAAGACAATAGGTCATTTTTCACCTATCTACCAGGGAGTGGAAGGTTGTTGGGATACAATGGCAACTCACTGAGTAATTTCTTGCTGAACAAGAACAGGAGGGTTGAATTCTGCTTGGTGTCTGCTTACCCCTTGTTCTGTAACACAGGATGGAAAATAAGCCCAGCTGGAGAAGAAAAAGGAGGCTCTTGCACTGTATTATTGTACTGCATTGCATTTGATTTTGGGGTGATGAGGGTACCTTGGCTGCAGGGGGAAGAGGGAGATCAGGCAGACAAGGAGCATGAAGGGTCACCCAGTGATTTGCTGCTTCACTGGGCTGTTAACTCAGCAGTAACCATCCCACATGTTTCACTGGTTTAGCTCCTGGATTTGAAAGGTTCTTCCTGAAGCTGTGACTCCTAGACTCACCAGACTACAGCTGAGGCTCTAATACCTGACTGGAGAGAAACAAGACACTTCAAAAGCACAAACACATCATAACTAATGGGCTGCTAATCTGCTTGAGTCCGGGGTCCTGCTTATGGAGAAGTATGCTACCACTTGTATCTGCATGGGCTGCTTACTTAAAATATGACTGAAAAATGAGGAAACAATCTCGAACTGTGCCAAGAGAGGTTTAGACTGGATATTAGGAAAAATTTCTTTACCAAAAGGGTTGTCAAGCATTGCAACAGGCTGCACACAAAGTGGTGGAATCACCATCCCCGGAGGCATTTAAAAGACTTGGAAACATGGCACTTAGGGACATGGTTTAGTGATGGAGTTGGCAGTATTAGATTAACGGTTGGTTAATGATTTTAAGGGTCTTTTCCAAACTAAATGATTCTATCATTCTAAAAACCATCACAATAGGGGGTACAAAGCCCATACAAGACAGCCTCATCCTGAATTGAGATAAAACACATTGGCAGAAGCTGGGCTATCAAAATAGCCCAGAAAAGTTCAGAGTTGGCCTTTAATTGCTTGAATTGCCTTCCATCAGCAGGGCATGGTAAAGCAGTCATGTAAGCTGAAGAGAAAGCAGAGGCAGAAGGAAGTCCACAGACTGAACATGCACAGAAGCATCAGACCTTCACTAAAGGCACATGTAACATAAAGCTGACAAAAGAGGTCTAACCATGGGAACAAATAAACTCATAATAAACTCTCACACTAAACAAAGACAAGGGCAGACCAACCTGATGGTTTCCCCACCACTCCTACCAGCCTAGAGTGGTGGGGAAAAGCTTCCACATAGCCTCAGGGATCTTTTGTAGGCCACTGCTTGGCTGATGATGTGAAGTCAGACACTCCCAAAAGAGTACACCGCAAGCTCATTTCCAGGTGACATTGCATTTCACCTTCTTAACCCTCCTTTACCCTTAATTCCATCCCCCCAGCCCCTGCTTTGGCCTTTAGACTTGTCACATTTGGTAAAGAACAACTATGCTGCCTGTTTAAGGGGATGCTAGGATCTTATGATGTGGCTTTGGGGCTTTCAGACAGAATTACTCCAGGGGATGCCATGCAGGCTTAGCTACCATCCTCAGTCACTGGAAGAGGAATAGAGCCCCAAGCCCTCATTTTGAGCATATCTAGCAATCCAAGGTATCCCCTCACATGGATCTAGCCTCAGTGCCCTGAAAAACAAAACTCAAAGAATCACACAGAACATCTTGAGTGGGATGGGACCTTAAAGTTCATCCAGCTTCAACCCCCTGCCATGGGCAGGGACACCTTCCACTAGACCAGGTTGCTCCAAGCCCCGTCCAACCTGGCCTTGAGCAATGCCAGGGATGTGGCAGCCACAGCTTCTCTGGGCAACCTGTGCCAGTGCCTTACCACCAGCTCTCTCAGCCTGTCTCCATAGCAGAGCTGCTCCAGCCCTTGGATCATCTCTGTGGCCTCCACTGGACTCCCTCCAACAGCTCCAAGCACCTCTTGTGTTGGGGGCCCCAGAGCTGAAGCACCCACCCAAAGCCCACCTTGCTGCACACACTAGGTGCTTCTGTACGCTGCACCTAGGCTATGCTGGAAATAGAGCTCCTTTGCCTCGCTTTATCAGATTAATAATAATATATAAAACCGCTATCAGCACAGTGTCAGGCTCTTAACATCTTTGCTGGCAGTCCGTACCTGCCTCGGATCTCACAAGGCATTTCATTCATCTGGTGACAGCAGGCTCCGAGAGCACCGGGGTGCCCTCCCTGCCAACCCCTTTCCTCAGAGCAGAGATAAGAGCACAGCTATTTTAAAAGCAGGAGGTGAGATGAAAGCTCCAGCTTCAGATCAGACACTGCTGTCATTCCATAATTAACTTCACCTAGATTTTCAAAGGAAGATAAAAAGTCCAAAAATAACATCAAGCCACGTTCTCCCCCACGTTCATCTCGCTCGTGATACCGACACCGAGAAAAGAAAGTGGGGACTGTTTTTTTTACAAATAATAGTACCAAACCACCCTTCAAAGCACTATCTTGAGCTCCTTTTTCAAATGCCAGCGTAAAAGGCACCCATGTCTCTCTCCCTTCTCTGTAGTTCCCTGTATTACTTCACGCTACCTACACACTTAGGGTCAAAATTACTTTTCTCCCTCCCACTTCTTTCCCCAATTGCATAAAGCAAAAAATACTGGAGCTGGCCATCTGACAGGGTGCTCCTACAGGAACCTGTGCCCCTACCCTCCACCCACTGCAACTGCTGTTTGCATCTTTAAACCAGCATTATTTACAGCAAGCCACTTCCAATACGCCCTCGCTCCTTTCTCGGAGATATTCAGACTCCACCTACTTGTTAACCTGTAGAAACCTACAGAAACACCTACTCCTAGGTGAAGTCCCAGTCTGGAAACTTGTTCCAGACAGAGACCTCCTCCACACAAAAAGCTACATGGAATAACTGTTTCAATAAGTCTGCAAATAACAAATAAGGCAAACAAGTACCCAGAGGTTAGAGGAACTGTTTCTGTGTTTCAATCACTACCTGAATTTTTGCAAAAAAGAAAGAACTTGAAACAGTTCCCCCAGGTCCCGACTTACCCCTTCATTTTTATTAATTAAATCTGCAAAAAATCTTCTGTTAAATTGAACAGATTTAAAAGATACAAATAGATGGAAAGACAGCACTACTCAACGGTCAGGAGGCTGGATCTTGGAAAATCATACTACTTTATCACTGTGCTGCAACATAACTTGCATTTGTCAAGGAAACAGCAGTCTAAAAAAATGCAATAGACCACTATCCCTGCCCCGTGCCAGGGGGCTGGAACTAGACGATCTTTGAGGTCCCTTCCAACCCAAACCATTCTATGATCATTCTGTGATTGATTTATTCAATCAAGTTGACGCTACAAAGATGCTCTTCTAGAACTGAGCTGGTTTGGGTCAAGCAGAGTTATTGCTCCTATTGTGCTTACACAATATGTTTTCTGCTGACAAATGACCATAGTTTAGATTTGAAGGAGTTTCAGGTTGTGGTATCAAGTTATGAGACATAAAATTTTTACCTCAGGGTAACTGGTAGGGATTAAGCTTAGGTGAGAGCACCAAAAAAAAAAAAAAATAGTAATAAGAGTACTTACTGATTTAGTGGGTGCTGGGCAGCATGTAGGAAGCGATGGTCTCTAATCTGTTGCAGTGAAAAGGAGTCTTCTTCATGGTATCCACCACCAAAGCAACAGCACCATGGAACCACACTGTGCCCATTCCCACAGAAATGCCAAAAGCTGGATCAGCCACAAGACTGCTCAACCTTTTCATCTGCAGTGGTCCACTCAGTAAAAGCTGTTCAGAATGCTGTTGGGATTTTGGGAAGGAGAGGATCACATTCTGGTTTATCTATTCACAGTATGTTCAGCAGATAAACAGAAGTTAATTGCCTAAAGAAATCAACCCAGCTTTATGCAATATGCATACCCTCAGTGCTGCTTTGAAAAGCAGAGAGCTGTGAATTTCCACATGGAGATGCCTTTACTTCAATCAGTAACAGCACATTGCTTTGGACTAGAGCTCCCCAAAAAGCGAGAAGCTCCTTATTTATCTCACCGATAGCTAACCGAGGCTGAATGACTAGGAGACTGCTTGCAAACCAGCAAGGAAAGTTGCTGCCATTGGAAATCACTGCTGAAATAAACTTACTTGATTCTTAAGAAGCAAAAATTAAGGAAGTATTCAAACACTGGGTTGGATGGGGCTTGGACCAACCTGGTCTAGTGGAAGGTGTTCCTGCACATGGCAGGGAGTTGGCACTGGGTGATCTCAAAGAGCCCTTCTAACCCAAACCAGTCTGTGAATCTATATCTTTGCTGAAGCCTATAGAGCTTTGCACAAAGCAGACAACAACAAAACACGACTCCTTTCAGATGCCTTGTCTTTGACAGGACAAACAGAATGGCAAAATGAGAACAAGATAGTATGAAATTACGCAATTTCATTGGTATAAATATGGAGACATATATCAGGATATTTTTATATACACAGGTAAATGTGGGTTTCCAAATTCACTTCCTTTTAAAAATACTTTTAAAAACACACACAAGATTTAACAAAACTTAACACTGAATGCAAAAAGAAGTTGGAAGAAGCCTCATATAGGAGAATATAAAACTCAACAACCAAGACTTCGTAAGACGGGACATCCTCACCTGTGAACAGTATTAAAACACCAACTTTATTCAGGAACACAGAATACATTTTTGGAGATTTCCAGTTTACAAAAGTTTAAGAAAAGGTTGGGGGTTGGGTTCCAATGTGTCCATTTCAAGTTGACAAAACCCCTCAAAAATCAGGAAGAAAAAAAAAAAAAAAGCCAAAAAAAACACCCAAAAAATACAGTGAAGGCCACAGCCCTGTTCTGGGATACATTCAGGCAGAATCCAGCACAGCGCAGACATTCTTTCTGCACTCCATATTTTAGTCCACAAGTGCAACACAGCCTTGTGTTAATGAAAAATACGTCACACCTAGTATGAACTGCAAGAAGAGCACTTGTCTGACTATTTTAGTTCCAGGCATTATATGCAAAGAAGCTTCCAATGAGCCACAGTTAAAAACAGTACTCGCCATCCAGTCACCACGTCGCAAATACAGCATTAAATTCTTCATTTATACAATTTTAAATATTCATTAAAAATGAAATTAAGAATCAGTGCCCCACTATCCTTTTCATCATTAATAGTTTTTCTTATCTACTAAAAACATTTGTCTTTCCTACGATGTCTAAAAAGTAAAGCACACAAGATTAACAAGCTGCAGCATTAATTAAAATAAGAGTCATCATCTCTTTCCTCTTAGCTTCTAAATCTATCACAAAGGCCGTATTAGCTGTATCAAAGTGAAGTGGTGTAAATAAAACTGATTTGACTTAAAAGGAGAGGAAGAATAAATTCAGAGTTACTTAAAAATTACCATGCAGTCAGTGTTGTCAGGCATGTCGCTGTAGACTAGAGTTGAGAAAATTATTCACAGGGTCTCCTTTAAAAGCATTACTGCTAGTTTTCCATTAGCACAACACCAGAAAGGTAAACTGCAATTTCCCTTACAAGGAACTTTAGACTGCTATCAAGCAGATTCACTAATGGCCTAATTTTAAATGCACAGCACTGACTTCAGCAGAGGTTACAGACAGTCAAAACTCCTGAAATTTATTGTCTATTTTTATATAACCCAAATCTTACTGGCTTATTACACATCCTTGGTGGTGGTCATGGTCGGGTTGGATGGGGCTTTGAGCAACCTAGTCTAGTGGAAGGTGTCCCTTCCCATGGCAGGGAGTTGGAACTGGATGAGCTTTGTGGTCCGTTCCAATTCAAACCAGTCTGTGATTCAATTTGGTTTTTTGGAATCAACTATATTAATATCTGAGCTGAAGAGAGTTACTTATTGTAGTGGTTACTGTTCCAATACAGATGTGGAAAGAGAATTTGGATCTGGAAGAAAACTTTAATCAACTTTACTTCTGTGAAAAAAGATCTTTGAAATAGGATCCATTTGTTCAAATATGACGTATAAAGGAAGGCTCCTGGAGGACTGATCTCAAATTAAGTGGCTAAGAAGAACTGCAAACAATAGAATGAGAAATTCCAATTTTACCAGCTACTGAAACGAAATTCTACCACATGGTATTTCATGAACATTTAACTTCAGCTTTACAAGCTGTGGATTTTCAATGAAATATTTCATTTCAACAGTATGGTTGTTGCTATCACGCCTTCCCGAAGATGCCACTGAATAATGCAGTATAACACTGTATTAACACTACTAGAAGTGACACATTATAAACAATTTCTGTGTGATATTACAGCAATTTCTGAAGAAACCAGCTAGCAAATCTGTTCTACAAACCAGCAAATGAGAGAAAGATGAAAATCCTTCTTAAAAGTTTTAGCATGCCTTTTAGGAACAAGATACTGAAGCTCTCTGCGCCTCAAAGTTCAGTGGTCCCCATAAGTAATAACAGAGGAAGACATGACTTATTTCTCTTTTAGGGTCTCTAGACAATGATATGTAACAACAGCCAGAAATGTGGTTAACAGCCTCCTGTATCAACATTCAATCAGAAAGGCACAATTTCCTTTTGTAACTCATGTTCTCAAAAGTAGATTTGTATCCTATACAAAGATAAATACACCCTTAACTGGAAGGGAAAACATAACACCATTTAGAACGTTTTTTCCTTCTTTTTCTTTTTTTTGTAAGGTCCAAATGGATTATCTTAATGCAAAATTACGTGAATATATACAACCTGAAAGAGTATTATTTCTATCTCTCTCTCTCTCTCTATATATATATATATGTACATATGTAACAGTGCCTGACACAGAAGGCAGAAGAAGCAGGCTATGGCCACTCTTTTCCTACTTCTCAGTAAAGCAAGGCAATGTTTTTCAGATCCCGCAGGCAAACAATATTTGGTTTTCACACACCCTGGTGTCTTAGAATGCACATGGTGAAATGCAGTCCCCCATGGAAGGCCTGCACAAGGGATACATGCCATGTAAGTTACACAGGTCACAATGATTTAGTTTCACTAATGCAGCCTGAGGCAACTTTAAAATTAAAAAGGTGGTTAATTCCAATGCAGCTACTCCAAACTCTTCAACAGTATGTTTTACATCCCAATATACTGTTTTTAAAACTGTAACAGAAAAATGTGAAGGCTAATCCTGATACAGCATTATGTAGCTCTCTCACAGAGGCTTGAACAAAACTTTAACAAAAGGCAAGAGGGGACAGCAGGGCTCAGTGCTCACAGGTGACACCCCTCTACCCACCTTTACTATTAACTCAGCTATGTACCCGAGTTTAACATACCTGTGTAATAAAGAATAACTGCTATGTGACAATGACAACAGTCAGCCTATTAAGTCGGAGTCATTAATTAGCCAAGTCCTGGTTTGTGAAGGGCAGTGTAATTATATTGCTTGAGTTCCCAGCAAGCCTGTAATGAAAGGCTGCCATTAATCTGCTTCCAAAGGCAGTAAAGCCCATCAGCATTAGAATTCTCCAGCACTCCTCAGCATGTCATCTCAGCTGTGGCATAACCTACTGCTTGCAGATATGCCTCTTCCATACCATGGCAGTAGACTCCAGAGCTGGAAATTGTAAAAAAAAAAAAAAAAAAAAAACCAAAACAACCCCAAAACACTCCACAGAAAATAAATTCAGGTGCACATGTGGGAACTGAGACTCGAGTCATTCCCCTACTTACACTCAAGCTCAAGAATTCTTGTGTGCGGAGCATATAACCTTTGGACAAAAGAGGATACCTTAGAAAGATGGTAAGGAAGAAAGCAGGAGGTGTGGGCAGTCACCTTCCTTCATTTCCAATAGACAGCAGTCTGTTTAATGGCACTGTTCATTACATTGAAGGAGAAGTGGGAAATGTGTCTGATATGTAAATATAAATAATTTTTCAAGGCCAATTTCCCTCTGGACAAGAGGAAGATGCTGCATTGTTTTCTGTAAATTAAGCATAGTTTTCTGTACACAGCACTGCAGTGGCACTTAAATGCACAGCTTACCTACCCTCTTGCCACCTTCACCCCTTAGATGCTTTTCACCCAGGTAATTCAACACTGTGCACTAAAACACACTTCACAGGAGACCATTCCAAGAGTTAAGACAAAACAGGCACAAATAATTCTGGTTTTCAACCAAATGAACATGAATAATGGTGAAATTTTGACATTTTGGAGTTCTAGTGGTGCAGTAGAACTAAATCTGTGCAAGACACTACTTAGATACATATAGTATGAAACGTGTATACATGCTGTAGACAGGGCTGACAAGCCCAGCACCACATGACCTGCTTTCAGTTATTTTACAAATACAACACACTAGTCATTCACATTAAAGCTTTCCATAATGAGCTTTTGCCTTGGGCTGGTTTTGGTGTTCAAGATTTAACTGCAAGAGCTGGGGGAGGGGGGCATGGGGTTGGTTAGCTTTTTTGAGGGTTCTGTTTGGTGGGGGGGATTTTTTTGGTTGGTTTTGTTTGGGTTGTTTGTTGAGTTTGTTTCTTTTTTTAAGACGGAACACATGAAGTAACATTGGGTTTTCACGCTTGAAAAGAAGTCTTGTGCAGCTTTGTTGAGAACCTTCAGTGCCACTGTACTCAGCCTTGAAGTCTGACAGATAAGCCAACCTTTGTGGTGTTCCTAAGAAAACCTATGCAAATTTGGCCTAGGTATTAGTATCTGGGAAAAAACCCAACCTGCTCAGTCAGAGATCTGTTGTATCCTCATGAGCTTAAACTCTGAAAATTACATTCACAGTAAGAATGTTCCAGGTCATGAAGAGAAGGGTCAAGTAGGGCATTTCTGCAATTTGAGCACTGCTAGTGGGATTGCATTGGGCACTAGACCTCCAGACTGCATCTCATGTGCTTCAAGGACCACCAGCTGGCACCAGGCAGTAAGAAGAAACAGTTCACATGTCAATAGCATGGGAGGCAGTCTGAAAAGAAGAGTCCTTCTGGCAAAGTTTGTGTGTGCAACATCTCTATGTATCATACAAGCACATATATACATTCATACACAGTTAACAGTCCAAGCCAGACATCACATCAGTTCTTGGACACAGAACTGATGTTTCTCTTACTAGTCGGAACCAAAACTTGCTTGCTGAAATATTGTGGAGAGTTGACGTGGTGTTTAGCTCTTGCAGGCCTCTCTCTGATGAGCTCAAAATGCTCAATTCAAAAACTCACTTAGTGTGGATCCAAATCAAGTCATCATTCAGGCAGATGTTCCCCTGAAACCTATTACCCACAGCAGATTAACCCATACGGACTTGAAAAAGTAAACTCTTTCCTGCCCATCACAAATACTGGAGTATTTACACTTCTCTTTCTGCATTGTGGTTGATTAGAGAATCATTTTGATCTGCTGTCCTCTCAAGAAGAGTTCTGTGGCCATCCATACTGTCATGGATGTCTCTTGTCCGACTGCCAGCTGTTCCTAGAGGACTTCCTGCCATTGGGGTGTCTGTGCTCGCCAAGCTTCCTGTCCGAGATCGGTAAGGAGGAAGATCTGGCTGATTAGGGGATTCAGACTCAGAACAATAAGGTGGTGGAGGAAGGTCAAACCAAGGTGGTCTGCTGTAAGACACACAACACAGTAAGAGGTTACTGAAAACAGTGGTATATAGTTTGTCAATTATGAAAAAAGCAAATGGTATTTTTTAGCTCTTCCATGATTACTCATCAGGAAACCTCAAACAGACCTGGCTAATTCATACATGTCACTCCAAAAGATTCACACCACCACTGGGCACCAAGGTTTCTGGCCAAGATGCAACACAGCTAATTACATTCTGCCAAATACTCTATGCTCCAAGTTCCATGGCTATGCACCTCCAACAAATCTCATCTTACCCTCAAAGACTGCTGCAAGAAGCAAGAATTTTCCCCATAAACATTTACAAACCAGAGAAAGTGCTTCAAAAGAAATAAGGCAAGTAGTGCATTCACACCTGTAATGATGTGAACACAAGAAAGCTCTGAGGAAACCCCCACTGAGCGACAGAGATTAATGGTTTATGGCCTACAAACAAATAATGAGCTGAATTCTCCACATGATTGATCACTTTTCCTGTTGTGATATCACATGCAGAGCAACTGCTAAGTAGGCATAGACAAAATGAGTACTGGATTCATGAAAACTGTGATTTTTTGGTTCTGATAGGAAACAAGTGAAGGGTCTAAAGGGTTTAGCAGATTAAAAACTAAACTGAGAGCAATTAGCTATTAAGTTGCTGATTTGTATCAGCCCAGGTGAGAATTGATTACAGTCTGGACAGTTGCTCATTTAGTTATCCTTACTTATGAAAAGATAGCATTATTATGAATATCAACATTAAGACATGGAAGCTGCTGCCAAATGCCGAGAATAGGACCATACTATCATTTTCAGATCCCAGAGTTCATACTAAAAAAATACCAACAGGGTGACAGTGAACAATCTGGATCACTGAAGTTCATACCATGCCCTTTTTATGTACAGAGGATGTCAGTCAAGTTTTGTTTGGAACGACTCCACAGACGGAGGTTAAAATGAAGGTTAATTGTACAAATAAAACCAGTGTCAAACTGCAAAACCATCATAACCCAAACTGCACTCACTCACAAAAGCTCAAAGCACTTTCAGCTATTTAAAATGAGAACAGTTTTTTTCAGTTCAGAGTCCTGTCCTTTTCTTCTATTGGCAAAGTAGTAAAGAGCAGATGGACTCCACAATTTCCTTATGCAAGGACTGAAGACCTCTCACCTTTATATACTTAATCACATATGATCAGAGTAATTTTTTTAAAGATACTGCGACTTACAACCTAGCTGCTTGGGGGTTATTTTTGGCAAAACTCCAAAGTTAATTTTCATGTTTCAGTTCCAGACTAGCACAAGACACTACTAGACAAGTGATGCACTCCTTTGCATTCTCTTGTCATCCTCAAAATCTCTTTAGAGGCAAACTTAAGTTTGCCTCAAACCCCCTTAATACACATAGCAATAAAGGGACCTGAGGACCAGGTATTTTTCATATTCAGGAGCAGCTCAGATTCGCCCAGATCTGGCCCTATTCATGTGATGGAAATGCAATGCTGAAATTCTGTCAAAAGCAGTAATAAGGATAAATCATTGAATCACAGAATTGTTTGACTTGTAAGTTTCAACCCCCCCACCATGGGCAGGGACACCTTCCACTAGACCAGGTTGCTCCAAGCCCCATACAACCTGGCCTTGAACACTGCCAGGGATGGGGCAGCCACAGCTTCTCTGGGCATCCTGTGCCAGGGCCTCACCACCCTCACATTCTCCCTTCTGTCAGCTCAAAGCCATGCCCCCTTTTCCTATTACTACATGCCCTTGTTAAAAGCCCCTCCCCAGATTTCCTGTGACCCCTTTAGGCACTGAAAGCTGCTCTAAGGTCTACCTGGGAGCCCTTCTCTTGTCCAGGCTGAACATGACACTTTTCAGCTATCTCCACAGCAGAAGTACTCCAGCCCTTGGACTCTTCTGAACTCACCCCAACAACTCCACATCCTTCTTGTGTTGTTGCCCCCAGAGCTGCACAAAGGACTACAGGGTGATTCTCACCACAGTGGGGTAGAGAGGGAGAATCCCCTCCCTCAACCTGTTGGTCATGCTCCTGGTGATGCAGCCCAGGACACAGCTGCTTTCTGGCCTGCAAGTGCACACTGCGTGGCCATAGTGAGCTTCTCATCAAGTAAAACCCTCAAGACCTTCTCCTCAGAGCTGCTCTCAATAAATGGGCAGCAAAAGCACAGATTAACAGAGCTATGTGAAAATTTGGTGAGTACAGAATTAGCTCCAGCACATACCTTTGGTCAAACACAGCCTCCGAATAAGATGGTGGAGAGTCCAGGTCCACTGGCCTGTGGTAGGCCTGGCTAGACATGTACTGGATCCCATTGTTAACGTTGTAGGTGACACTGCAGTGGTGCGGGTGATCAAGGACCACCAGCCGGGACAGCAGGACAGGGTGCTGCAGTCGATGCACTGGCAAGGTCATCAGATTGTTGCGTTTCCGTTGGTGATGCAGGACCAAGGCAAGAAAGGCCACCACAAGGACGAAAATGACAGAGCTGCCAATGATAGCGTAGGTAATGCTAGGGTAGTAGAGCAGCTGGTTTTCTGAGGTCACATAATCTTGGCCACTGCCTGCCTCTGCAAGACAAAAGGAAAAGGAAGTCTGAGATGTGTTTCAATAATATAAAACTCCTTTTAACTTATGCTGTGTTTTCTGCTACTGCGCTGTGAGAAGAAAACAAGTTTTCAGTTTTATTTTGTGTCGTGGTTTAAGCCGTAAATCAGCCACGCAGTTTGCTAACATGGAGAATCAAAAGAATGAAACTCCCACAGGTTGAGATAAGAACAGTTTAGTAACTAAGGTATAACAAACCACTACTGCTACTACTAATAATAATAATGACAAGAGAAATACAAAGGAAGAGAATACAACAGCTCACCACGTATACCCAGCCTGACCAAG
>JAOEHY010037716.1:12018-29465 GCA_025447955.1 Psilopsiagon aurifrons | reverse complement strand
AGATACTCTGAAATAACAGCAACGATACTTATACATATATACACCTACACTCATATATGCTCATATATATCATTCTAAACAGTCTAATGAAAAGACAAAGTCAACTATTTTTTTAATAACCAAGTAAGAGAGCCTAATAAACGCCTACAGTGTGGACTACTGGGGGTGGGGGGGTGAGAGGTATCTTTAATGGCTATTAGTCAAGGTGGCAGCATTAAAACATGCAAAAAGCATTCACTGTATATAACTTATGCGTTAAGAGTTAGTATGCATTAAGACTACTATGGGATGCACCCTTGAGCCCTGAGGCAGCTGACGGTCATTACTGATAGACCTAATAGTCCTTAAAAAGGGCAAGAAGGATGATCCTGGGAACTAGGTGTGGCCAATCAGTCTCATCTCAAGCCCTGGAAAGGTGATGGAACAGCTCATCCTAGAGGCCATCTCTATGCGTGTGGGAGACAAGAAGGTCACTAGAAGTAGTCAGCATGGATTCAGCAAAGGGAAATCATGCTTAACCAACTTGACTGTCCTCTATAACTGGATAAATAGCTGGACTGATGAGGGGAAAGCATTGTATGTTGCCTACCTGGACTTCATCAAGGTTTTCAACACTGTCTCCCATGACAACCTCATGGAAAAGCTCAAAAGTGGGCTGCATAAGTGGATGGCAAAGTGGATTGAGAACTGACTGAATGGTAGGCCTGCGAGACTCTTGTTATCAGTGGCACAAAACAGCCCCTTCTGACTAAGCATTAATCTAAGAATGTAAGCAATAATATTTTGAAATGCTTTTCATGAATCAAGACCTTAATTTTGTCACTGAGATATTATGCTTGAGAAGTACAACATTAGTTGTTGAGACATTTGTAGCATCCAACAAAGAGGAAAAAGGGTGAGGATTAGGAAAACAACACTTTGCTTAAGAATAGTCTATGTTGGAATCACTGTTGCTTGCAAAGGATATTTCTTCAATGGATCCCATAAGTTCAATCAACAGTGAAAAATCAGCACTAAAGTAATTTGAGTACACTCTCCTGCAAATGCATTAGCTCCTATGGAATAATTATATGCATATTTATTGTGGCAATCAAGAATTTCCTTCACAGCAAGACCAGCAAAAATTTGGTAAAGTTATACTTGAAGTCAATATGATAGCAATGTTAAGTGACACATTTCTATGCAATCTGTAGAGATACACAGCCAGCTGCTTTCAAGTTTTCAACTCGTTTCAGGAAAAAAATGCTTAAGAGTTTAAACATAAAACAACAGCAATGAAATCAGTTTAGACATCTGGAGTTCATCAAGAGAAGAATGATTGACAATTATGACCAGCTCGTGATGTAGATTGGTATAATGAAAAAAATTATAGTGGCAACTAACTACTAGATGAAGGTAAGAAGAGGTAGACAAAGCTTTGAAAGGGAAACTGATGTACCTCCAGATAGGTATTCTTATTGCAACAGAGAAAGGGATGCCCAAATATATGTATGCTAGAAGAACCTTAGCCAAGTCAAGGTAAGGAAAATTGCATTTAAAGCAGTAATTTGGAAAGGTATCAATACATGAGAAAGAATAACATTTGTCAACTGCTAGTGAAAAGGATGCTATAAGTTAATCATGACATAAGTGAAAAAGAAGTAAAATGAAAGTGAAAAAAAAACTTTATTGTATTTTTTTCTTTAAAGAAACTGAAATTCTGTGTCAGACAATGAAGAGGAAGCATGAGGAATTATGTGAAGTGCAACTACGGCAATTGCAGTTAGGGGATTCAGTTAAGTCAAAGAAACTGAGTTATTGAATATATTGCTTTTCTAACATTTCAGATGTTTGTAACAAAGGAAGGGTTATACAGTGACTAAATTCTTGGCTATATTTCCTCCTGTGTCATTGCGCGAAATGAAGGAAGCTATAAAACCCTATGAAGTCAACAGACAGAATTAGTAAATATACAGATTTCATAGTTTAACAGCCTGAAATATGACATGCCTAGAAGAAGTATTAAAAGCAGAAAGAAAAAAGCTTCAATGAAGCAATATACAAACTTGAAAGATCAACCATCTGCTTAGTTTCAACTCTAAACAGACAACCACAACTACAGGGAAAGAACTAAAGAAAAAAAACTCACAACAGATATATTACAGAAATTTCTGAATGTGAATTCCTCAGCATAATGAAAAGTGCTTCAGATATCCAAACTGAATCAATAATAAAGTTAATTAGTGAGTTCACTCAACTCTGATAAACCCTTAAGTTTCTGAATAAATTTCTGGATCATCTACATGCATGTCTAATTGCTCCGTCACAATATACAGTCAACAGTACTACAGCATAAGAACACAGGATGCATGACAAATTTGTTACATAGATTAAAATACTGTAAACATCAGCATACACACCCACATCGGGAGGCTCCACAATTCTATTAACATCTACTTACTAAGACTCCTCTTTGAGAGATTCATTTACCAATTTCCAGAAAGCATTTATGCCACTGAAAGAGACCTGTTCTTTATTCTATCAAATGCATAAAGTGTTCAGCAATCTTCTTCTGAATTCTGTTTTCAGTGCTATTTTACTTTTCCTGCCCATTCATTTTATATACATATATATGCAAGTATGACTATTTACATATCCATATATGAATACCAAGCACGCACATATGCCAATAGATACATAAAAGAAATACACAAAATATAAAACTACATATTGAGGTTATCTGTTCTCCTTCCAATAACGTGATGGGGAGGCTTTGTTTTTTAAGCAACACGGTGTTAAACATACTAAAGAAAAAGACTAGCACGTTCCATCTACAGCTGTCTTTGGTAAAAAATTCCTCAAAGGTATAATGACATTAAGGAAACTGCAACTTGTATACTTTCCTCAAAAAGCCAGACTATGCAGCATGAACCACTTTTTTTCTTTCTTTCTATATTCTTTCCTGCATTTCTTTAAAATTTCTGCCCTCCTCCCCACCCTTACAAGATCTGTTTACCATCTACAGAAAAACTTGAACAGAAAACAGAGAAAAGAATAAGTTAAACTTAGAATTTTACATTCTGAAGAGGATGAAAAAGGTATTTTTTGTATATACAGGTAATTACATCTTCTTTAAAGAGAGACATGAACTTGCAATTGAAAATGTACAAACTTAAAATAATAACCAGGAGAAGTAAAAAGAATAGCAGACCTTTTTTCCTGCTGCCCTGCCTCTACATGACACAAAACTCTCAATGTTCCTTCTGACCTTATATATGAAAATAGTTTCACATGCAATACATGAAAGTTATAAACTAGCAGTTGTAAGTTTCAAGACATTTTTTACTCAAATATATAGCTCATGTTTATTTCTGAGTAGGCTGCTTTGCAATTGGGGCAGATCAAAAATCAAATCTACATTAATGTATAATATCATGTTAAGTTTTGTTGCACTTTTCTCCTACCACTGGGTTCATTTTTTTTATTTCCTATGGTGCTAAGACTGCACAGGAAGAAGCAATGAAAAATCATAACAGACTATAAATACATAAGCAAAACTCTGAACTTAATCTAATAAGAACAGAGACTAGCAGATGCCTCTGAAGTTGTACATTTTATCTGTAATGTTAAATGTTGCTAAAAACTCAAATTCAACTCTTTAGCATAACGTAGAACAAAATATTTATTACTTTAAAAAAACTCTCTTTAAAGCTTACCTCTGTATCCTTACTGATCAATGAAGAAGGTCCTGAGATATTTACATTCTCACCTCCTTCTGAAGGAAAAACCTGGTAATTCACAGTCTGATAAAGAATCTATAAATGCAAAATAAATACAACCTCTTACCAGTCAAATAATCAAATATAAGAATTATGACTGATGTCACAAAGAACCCAAAAAATTAAGATGTAAAATTTTCCACTATAGAAAAAGAAGGGTGCAGGGGAAAACAGGTAGAACGCAGAGGTACCTCTGACATCCTCTCACTGTTGTAGTCCCTAGACAAAATGACCTTCCCTTCTCCATGGACTTGCGAAATATTACTCTATACAATGTAATTTTCTTTATTTTTTTTAGTTTCATGCACACTGCTTTACTATGTAGGCTAAAGAGCTTACATGAAAAGCATCACTTATCTGAACTGTGCCTCTCAGGTGTTGGACAACTCCACAGAGGGAAATATTACACAAGATACTAGATCTGTGAGGAGAATTTCCACATGCCATAGAACAGATGAAGGTCAAAAAATACTTACAGACATTTATATAGTCTGGTCAGCCTGACCATCTGATAAAGACTGTTTTGCATTTATCTATCTACACACAAAGAGCATATAGGAGCATTAAAGAACATATCTGAAAAGCCTGGACAGAACATATAGGAGCATTAATGAACAAATTTGAAAAGCTTACACTTAATTTATGGAAAAAGTAATTGCAGAAGAAACTGATTAAATATGCTTTGACAGAAATCATTACATGGGTTTGGCTTCCCAGGGAAAACACCAAATTAACCATCACTAGTCTTTTTCTACAAATGACGCTGCACTAACAAATCTGAGCAACAAATTCAGTCTTAAGTTTTGTGAATGGGGATAGATAACCTTTTCCCTTGGAGAAGTGGGACACAAGAGGGTAATAACCTGTGGCTGAGCAGCTGCTCTGCGTTACAACTGACAGGATATGAAGCCTTTAAGAAAGAATGAGACAGCAATACAGAAGCAGTGAGCTGACAGAAAGTCTAACAAATCTTGGTTAATCCAGTGCCAAAAATCTGTCTGACTTCAAATTCTAATTCTAAACATAAGCACATACAGAAGAAAACAAGTTTGCATTTCTATATTGTACGGGTATCAATTTCACAAAGATTCCACTGATGTTTAAGCTCGTAGCTGCACGTACCTCACTCAAATTTGAGTGCTTTCATGATGGAAAAAAAAACCCAAACAGTGAATAGCTTTCAGGAGCTAGACTTGATTTCAAATCCTTTATACCATTTTATTTTGATGTTACCCTGTTACTGAAGCAACACAGACTGTCTTTGTATGTTGCCTGTATTTTTCATGCACATTGCTACATAAACAATTTTGTAGGGAAAAGGGCTAAGCATTTGCTGCTGCCTTAGACAGTGTATGCACTGTACCTACTGCTCCCTTCTCCCCCGTTCTTCAGCCACACAGAATGCAAAGCCTCCAAGATGTTTTTACTAGACAAAGATAAATCCACAAACATTGTGAACTCTTAGACAACTAAGACAATTAAACAAGTAATAGTACATAGGCCAAACCACAATTACATTGAACACAAATTTAACATTTTGACAACCTAAATTACTGCACTGCGGTTTTGAATAACTCTTTTGAAAAGGTATGCTATGACATCTTGCCATAACTTGTATTTAAATGACACAATATATATAGTATGACCAGCTGAACACCTAAGATGTGATTAAGAAGTTGGTAAAGATGTCCCAGACAAGGCCTGTTGTACTTGTTAAAACCATTACGTGGTTGAAATAAGTGAGAAAGTAAATGTATGTTGGGCAGAAATCTTTAAAATGTAAGAATAAACATTTAATAGACATTTATGTGGGCATTATAGGATGTAAACACTTAGAAAATACTGAAATTATTCTTTACTTGCATTTGCAAATAATATGTTTACACTGGGCAATAAACTACGAAATTACAAGAACTAAAGACAGAGAATATAATTGCACTTCTACTTGAGAAGCAAACTCATCATATAGAAATACTTTAAAAAATACCTTCTCATTTGTTGAAATATAACAGTGAAAGTATAAAGTGGAACAAACATGAACTTGTTGGGGGTAGGAATGTAAGGGAACAAACTTCAAAATGAGCACAAGTCCTCTTTACTTTGGTAAGCACTGAACTTGCCTGAAACAAGTTTCAGAAAACACCTACCTGGGTTTGCAATGAACTGCTCACTCCCAGCAACGCCTCTATGGCACTCGGAGGACAATGTGTCAGAGCAAAAGCCATGAGCTCCTGACGCATACCCAAATCACGGTAGCCTTCTGATTGCCCAAGCTGACTGCAAACTTCCCAGCTCTTAGAATAACCTGCAAGGGAACACAAAATGTGCTTCTACAGATGGTAAGCTTCACAACTGATAGGAGGACGCTGCATAATTCTTACTGGATGAGATATAGCAGAGCATGTGGCATTCTTGACAACACTTAACATTCCCTGAGAAAGGAATCATAAAGGCTCCATGAAACAGACGTAACCCAACTTTAGACTGACCAAATACATGGAAGACTTCTTATTACTATATTGTAGATATCAGTACAATAGGCATCTGTAGGCCTACACACCATATTTTTATTTATATTTATTATTTTCTATTGCAATAAGAAAAGCATGATTTACTTCAGATCATGATACTGATCACCTTACTGGAGTGTCTGAAAAAAGAAAGTAAAATCTATCACTTGATATACTACAGGAACCTCAGTTAATCTCAGATTTTTCCTACTCAATCTCCAGGCAGAAAAAAAGAGCCAAAGAAACAAATTCTATATTCCTTAGTAGCTTGACACGTATGTCACGCACCTTCACTCACATCCTCACATATACAAATTACATAAATAATTTAGCACAAATGTTATAAGAGTTTTGACATAAAGACATGTAAAAAACCTGTACAGTCCTGCTAGCTGCAGTCACGTATTTTCACCTGTTTGAGAGGGATACAGCATAGAAAGAGTGAGACATTGTGGTTCCCAGGGTCACAGAAAAGCTCACTATGGTTACATGTCTAATAGTTCTGCAACTGTCTTATTACATAGAGTATTTGCTGCATGCATCTCCATTCCATAGAGATGTCAGCTGACTTCCAAACAAAATGTAACTGATTTTTGAATGAAACGGACCACTCTGAAGTCCCACACACCGCAGTAAGCCAAGAGGCAGAACTCAGATTTTCACCACCATCGCCCCATGCAACCCCCATTTATTCACTTCACCTGCAGCCATGAGCTCCTGGCAATGCATACTAGCTGCTTTGTAGTCCTGGAAACTGAGAGCTTGCTCCACTAAAAGGATTAAAACTTGACCTTTTCTCTCCATCTGATCATCTCCTGTAAGAAAAAAATAAACATTTTTATTATTTAATTGAAATTAATGATCAACTTAACCTTGCTATTTTATTTCTTAAGAGAAGTATATGCCAAAATAGTAATAGATAAAATTATCCACTTTTTCCTGAAAGAAACAATATAAGCAGTTTTTCAAAAAACACCATCATAGCTGGTTGAGAAAAAAAAAAAATACACAGCATGTTATGTTTAGGTTGAAAAAAAAAAGTTTTGAAAACTGAATTTATGAGATGGCCAAGACATAGCTCAAAACTGATATTTAAGGTAAGTGACATATAAAACAAAACCCTGACATTGAAAAAAATCTTCTGTGAACTGCAATAGAATAATTCTGAATGTTTTGTTTTCTTACAGTTTACAAAGTCACAGTTTAAACTCCCATTTCACACAGCCAAATTATTTGTGACATGTGGAAGACACAGGTATTTAAAAATCCCTACCCTCATAAATAGAGTCAGTAGAACTGAAACTGTTTTTTCACACCATACACGCATCTCAGTCACTGTATCTTCTTGACAATACCTCTTCCCCCCATTAGGAGTCAAAAGTAACACTTGAGATACTATTGATCTCTTCTGACTAAAGTTTTGAGCAAGAATCTTTGCACAAAATTATTTTGACCTTAATTTTAATACATCACCATTTACAGATGGAAATCTAATCAGACAAGTAACTCATCTCCTTTTCAAAACCAGTTATAGTCAATAGAAATAACACACCCATCACACTTTACCAATCTTTTTTTTAAAAAAAAAAAAAATAAAACAAAACTCTTTCTAACTTAGA
Organism: Psilopsiagon aurifrons; assembly: GCA_025447955.1. Taxonomy (NCBI): domain Eukaryota; kingdom Metazoa; phylum Chordata; class Aves; order Psittaciformes; family Psittacidae; genus Psilopsiagon; species Psilopsiagon aurifrons. Next base: position 21,578 of record JAOEHY010037716.1, on the reverse strand, counting down.
GTGAACATGAGAGAATGAAAGTTATTTACCTTACTGACACCAGCTGGTCCAGTCTTTACTTTACTGACACCAGCTGGTCCAGTCTTGTGCTCAAACTAGTGTGCGTGTCCATGCATTGTATGAGAAGGTGATTAAACATATTCAGAAAAAATAATCTCACACTATTCATTTTAACATTGTACTTAATAAAAATGAATGGATGCTTTTCACTGCAAGCTTCCTACTCATGTTTCTCCCCTATTATTAAAAGCAATTTTACTCAGTCACTGCTGGTACAGTCATTTGAAAAGGGCACTGGTTTATGAAACTCTATTACTACAACTTGTGAAATACAAGTATTTCAGAAGGTTAAACAGATCCGGTTCCAAAAGCCATTTAAAGAGTACATGTACCTAAATTGCATAGCTGTTATTTTTTAACTCTATTTTACAGGTCCATCGCCAAAGGCAAAGCAAATTTTGTTTTAAAGCTTTCTCGAAAGAAAAGGTGCAGCAGTTGCACTAGAATGACATTCAGGGAAGTTACCCTAATTACTGAACTCGGTCAAGATTCCCCTAATCCCAGCACGTCATGACTAACTCAGCTGGGAGAACAGGTTGGCTTTCTATCATTTTATCTTTTGGCCTCTTGCTTGATACACTGCCAACACACAAATTAATCACATTCAGGGCTCTCCTGTTGCAAAATTTTGCCCTCAGGAACCTAGGAACTTCTCATTCGGGAAAAAGCAATTACAGATGACAAAGAGGTGTTTCTGTCTAGAGAAGATAAATGTGAACTGTCATTTCTATAAGCAAGAGATCTGTACTTGCCACTCACCTTCTGATGCCCACTTCACCCTGACAGCTTTACTTTTTAGAGAGAAAGCTGACTATGTAGCCAACATAAATAAAAGGTAAGAGAAATAATCAAGCTATAGTCCTTCAGATTTCAGCTAGGCAAAATAATCACTGCTATTTATTACTACTTAAAGATCAGCGGGATTGGAGGAGAGAGAGGAGGAACATTTGAAGCAAGGAAGTTTTCCTCTTAACTATGCTTGAGCAGTCATATGCTGACTAGTCCCCCATTCCCAATGTTTTTGCTGATTAGTTTTGATGCAGTAGGATACATCTCCACATGTTTTACAAAAGCACAAACTAAAATACGAGGATTGCCTTCATTCCAGTCCATGGCTATATGTACTCATCACTTCTCCACTGCAGTCAGTTACATTTCCATTACCTTGACACATTCTGTTATGCCACGGCACAACTGCCATCTCTGACATGACTAGTGAATCCCCTGCAACACACAAGCCCGACCTTTTCTTCACATGGCTTTCATTGCCTCAACAGCGCACTTAAAATGCTACCTACTGCAGTTTTAAGGCACGGTTTTGTCCCTCTATTCAAACATGAAAAAATTCACTGCTTCAGCTTTGTGATGCCTCACTTGAAGGAATTTTTAATAATGAAGTCTTACAAAAGTGGGAGTTTTGAATTCTGAATTGTTCCCTTTACCATTTTGACAGAAAAACAGGATTTAAAACCAAGAAAGGTTCAATGAGAAGAACTATTAAAATGGTGATGTTATTATACTACACAATAATTCTGCATTAAGCCTTAATGTGAATGTCTGTTATCCAGACTCAAACAAATCAAGTTTAGAAACTGGAAAGGATGTCTTTGTCTCCCTTTTATTACCTGTCAAAGTTTGCATGTGCTCAGCTCCTTTGGACTACTGTCTCCTTACATAATAAGGAAAACACGTTTATATTCAAAGGCTTACAAAACACAGTAAGATTTAACTCTCTTAAATTCTTTCTGCATCTTTTTGTTATGACGTTTTGAGACAAGCAGATACAGCATCTTCCCAAGTGACAAAGTGAGAGGAAATGGCTTCAAGTTTAACCATGGGAGGTTGACAAAAATTCTACATTGACTGGGTTGTCAAACACTGGAACAGGCTGTCCAGGGAAGGGGCTGAGACACTACCCCTGAAGGTATTTAAAAGATGCGCAGATGTGGCACTTAGGGACACGGTTTAGTGGTGGACATGGCAGTGCTACTGGGTTAATGGCTGGACTCGGGGGTCTTAAAGGTCTTTTCCAATCTAAATGAGCCTATGATTTTATTACAACTTATGAGAGAAAAAATACGGAATCTCAGTAATAATTGAAAATAATTTTTTCTTAAGAAATAAATACTTCTGAAAGTTTCAATCCAATTCGGGTCATATAAAGAAAACGAAAAAATAAATCTTATTGAAACAATTTGGGTAAAATACATTCTATTTGTGAGTGGATGAAACATTATCATGAGTGAAACCATGTCATAAAACCTTAAAAGTCAAATTATACAAAAACTCTGTGTTTGTTCTAGAAATTCTATGCCACCTACATTTAAGAGATCAGAAACCACCTGTATGGTTACTTCCCAATGCATTAAGCAAGAATGTCAGTGTTGAAGAAAGTGGATTTCAAAAAATAACCTTGACTTAGGAATGTGATCAAATCTTAAATTACTAGAATTAGCTCAGAGATATTAAAATTAACTAAATTACTACAGAAAGTTGAGAAAAAAGAGAGTAACGAACAGAAGACAATTCTAGAGAGTCTGTCTCAAAAAATTAAGAGCAATGCTCATTAGATCTTTATGATAAGGCAGCAATGGTATAGAAGACGCTTTTCATTTCTGATAAGCACTTTTTTAAAACTTTTTTTTCTCCTCTATTTTGTAAGCAATTGCACAAAGTGAATTCTTTCACACCCTTCTTAACTGAGAATGCAGATTAAGCGAAAATCATGAGATGTACTACAGCTTCAGCTCCCTGAGCAGCTTCAGATTTTCTGGCTGTCATGCTGAGCACATTATGCCTCACTCACTTTGCCCATATGTGAAATACAGATAACACTTGTGTGCTTCCTTTACAGAGGTAGTTACATGAGGTTTAAGTAGAGTTTACTGTCATTAATCAAATACTTTAAAGCAATTAAGAAGCTAGCTGATATATCATTACCTAAGCAATATTTTAGCTTTGATAAGTATGAATGCAAATTCTATTACTCACTTTCAATGCTTCTCTCTAAACAAACTCTAATTAGAGAACACAGCTCCAGAAGCTCCTTCAGGATGACCACATGCACTCTATCCTTGTAGGCACAGCAGATGGATTCTCTTAGAAATGAGACTAAAATATATATGCTCACAGTATTTTAAAGGCTATGTAGCATCGCATATACTATGTACTTTATATATACGCATGTATAAAATGTGTAATAGATGTAGCAAGCACATCACAACCACTAATGAGCGGCACTTTATCTAAATCTTCATTAAGCAAGTCCACAGAGTTCAAACCCTATATTCTTTTTCAGTATTCAGACTCATCCCAATATATCTATATAAAATCATTCCCTTTCATTATAACCTGTTAGAAATCAAGTTATCTCTGCCAAGTAGTTTTAAACCTGCTAATAAAGACTACCTACGCTAAAAAGTGTGAGGACTATTTTCCTTTTCTAATATCCAGTATAAAGTAAAATACACTCATTCACAAATTTTAAAATCTCTACAACCTACTGTTTTGGCTGCAAACTAATTTGTGGGATAATATCCGTGTTTGTTATCACTCTTATGACTAAAATAGATCTTAAATAACTCTTTATCATACTAAAACCTAACTGCAACTCAGTAAATAAAATTGTAAGTTGAAAACCACAGAAATACCATTTCTATCTATTTTGCTTTCTTTTAGTTCATGCCTGCTGTTAAATTTGACAAGACTCTTCATTTACAGACTATGATTAAGGATGCCAGCATTTCACTTAAAATCTGTTCTTAAAGGTATTATTAACGTAGCTATTAAAACCATAAGCAACATTAAATTCAGTATAAGGTTACCTATTCCACCACTCATTGGAAGTACATACAGCAGTAACTGAAGACTACGAAAGCAAGGCTCTAGTGACTTTCTTCTATTTATTGGCAAAATATTGGATTTGCGTGCATGACTTAAAACAACAATGACAATCACGTTTCCTTTGAATGTTTTTGGAAACTCTTCTGGATACGCATCAATTGGATGGAATGGCAGGCACAAAAAAAACCCTGCTGAACAGTGGCATGCTGTTTACAGCTTTCAAGTCTTGAAAAATGAAAAGAGATTAAAGAAATACTGAGTTTCTTAAAATGAAAGAATCCGTTTTCCATAGCCAATCTCTTACAACAAACAAGTTTAGATAAAAATCACAACTATGACATTCTCATAACTGAATCCATATCTTGCTTATAAATGAATATCCTGCACAGAAAATAGCACTTCAATATAAGCTATATGACTAATCATCCCTCAGTGATACTGAAATGGTTTTTTAATCACAAAAGGCTAGAACTACTTCTAAAAAAAGCCAAAAAAACCCAAAACCAAAATCAACCAAACAAAAAAGCCAACCACATACTCCCCAAAAGAAAAAAAGTCTGCTTGCTATTTTTGCTTCTCAAATAAATGCTATTCTAAAATCAAAAGATAACTTTTAAAGTCACCAAGTTGTTTATTTAGTGTAAGAGACAAGAAAAGTAAGTGTCAAAGTAGTATACTCCTTATCAGGATTCATTCTTGAAATATACTTCTACTATTAGAATTCCATAATTGCCACAGGAACAACCGTTAGCATTATCCCCAAGGTTAAACATTAAAGTCAAAGAGCCCAGCACTCTTAGAATAAATATACAATTTGTAGCAAAATAAGATGTTTTTAACTCATTCATCTGCTTAAAATTTAATCACCTCACACATTCATCTTCTGGTTCTCTCCAGCCACATACCCAAACAAAGAAAAAAATTCAGGAGGCCATTTCATCATCTGGCTTTAAGTATCTCTCCTTTCAGTGGTGTCTCCGTAAGTGCCACTATGATTATACACAAGCATACAGACATTACTGCACCAAAGAGCTTTATATGAATTCCCTAAAGTTCTCTAGCTCATACACATTGCCCCTCATATCTTTAAGTCTCTTGAAGTAGGAACCAAGAGTTTATTCCCTGTTCAAAGATATATGCCATTGCACTGTAGATGCCAATCTACAACTAAAGGAACTAGGATAACACTACTGGACAAAATACTTGGTGCTTCTAAGACTCTCAGAATCACTATGGATTTTGCATTTCCCTTTCTCAAAGAGAATAATTTAGATTCAAAAAGAATGTAAAATAAAAAGCAGCAGTATTAGCCTGAAGAACCTGGAATATTAAGAAGAAAAACTGACAGATTCTAACTTGATGTGGGAAGAAGCACAGAGGAGAAAGCGCAGTACAGAAATGTTATGAACCAATATGGGGATATTTTTTTCCAAGTCTTGTAAACAAGCAAACAAGAAACCCAGAATTTAACGGAGAGAGAAATGAATTAGTCAAGTATGCATCAGTGACAAAGCCAAACGCACTGAATTTATATATCGCATTGCATGAAGTAGGTATTTCTATATTCTATTTTTACATTATGAAAATAAAGCAGTATTGCATTTGCAGTTGCACTCATGAAATAAATGGTTTCAAAAATCAAAAGACCTGCCGGACACTTTCAGTAGGCTATCAAAGAAATGCAAAAAAAACCCAACAAAACAAAAAAAAAACCAAATCCCCAATATTCTTAGGATTCAATCCTTGAAGATGTTCAGCTGCTCAAACGTATACTCAAGCTAATGCACTATTTTTAGGGCATAAAGGTGATACATGAAGCATAGACAAAAGTCTAACGGCTGAAGTTTATGCGTTACAGATGATTTTTTTTCCCCTCTTACTTAAGTGACTGCGCTTCCAGGTGACTTTTCATGACGACAGAATCACAGAATCATAGAATAATTTGGGTTGGTAGGGACCTTCAAAGGTCATCTAGCTCATGTGAGCTGATGACCACATTCTAATGATCAACCCAAATACCCCAAAGCGTAACACAAATGCAAGCTGCATTACAATTCATGCTTACTAACACAACTTACCTGCAACCCTTAGCAAATTCGCAAGTCCCAGGAGCTTAGCAGACTGTTTATAATTTGTTGACATCTGAGCAAGACAGTCCTTGATGAGACTAAGTCGATCTGAACATAAACGCACTGGTGAAAGAAGAACTGGTGTTAGGGACTGTACAAATGACACCCACTGCTGTACTCCTGGCTAAAAAATGCAGGCACAGAAAGAGTGTTAGGGAGTACAAGAATGCAAACACAATCTGAAAACTAGCCCAAAGTTAATTGCAAGCAGATCCTCAGTTATACCTATGAACCAAAAGTTAAAATACTAATTCATCCAGCCCAAATCCCTAGCAAGTCAGGCTGGGAAGGAAGGAAGGCAGAAAAGAGAGACTAACTTCAATGAAAACTTCTTTGTTTCATGTTTTCAGAATCAATGTTTTTACATTTATGTGACTAACATATCTTTTTTACATTTTTTTCTTTATTATTTTTTGCAACAGTCACAGGAAGACTGCAGAAACAGACACTAACTTTCATTCAGAATGTTGTAAATAACTAATATTTCATGCTAGATTTGATTTTAGGGTGGACAGGATACATCAAAAAGACGGAAAGAAATGTTATAGGCAAAATCTTCAGGCTGTTTTAATCCACCAAGAATTAAACAATTACCTTAATTGCATAATTTAATATCATGAACCGATTCCAGGGCTTTTTTTAGCTAGTTAGTGGGTGGCTAACTTCAGGCTGCTGCTTTAAAAAGGTAACGTTTACATGCAAGTTCTCAGAACACAGAGGAAAAGCATGCAGATCTTTCACTTAACACTCAGCAAGACATTAATGTCTGCATAGGGGATAAACTGTATCACCAACTGGGTTTAAAACACGGTATTAGGCCTCCCAATAAGGGCAAAGAAGCAATCACATAATGCAAACTCTATTAAGAAATTCTGCAAAGCAAATTAAAATAAAACTAATTAAGAACAGAGGAGCAGGGAAAGGCTACACATTTACTTTCATACTCAATATTCTACCTCACACATATTAGTACACAACAGCAAAATGTTTTCATTCACCGATTGTGTAAGCAAGGATTTTTTTTTTTAAATAGCTAACATAACCAGAAGTAATCTGAAGTAATATTATGGGCCAAACACTTTCAGTAAGAATGGCCTTTTCTTCACCTCTTATGCTAATAAGGAATCTCCAAAACAGATTTTATTAAAAAAATATATTGCAATAATAGTTCACACCTTAACTGCTGAGTTTGATAAAATATAAGGGGATGAAGCTCTACAGAAAACTAAATATAAAAGTGCAAATTTGTCTTCCGCTAAATCTTACTGTTGGTGTAACTGATCCTTAATGCTATTTTAATGATATTCTAGCAAAGTAACTGACTGTTTGAAGGCTTTCATTAAAACTTTAACACAGAATGTTAATCTTGTAAGATTAACTCAATTTACATGAAAGACACTGCAGAAAGGATATGTCAGGATCATTAATGAATTTACAGGTATGATTTCACATATTCTAATTAACCTCAATCAGCTGTATTACACACACTGTTAATGCACTATTATGTTGCCACTTTTTAAACGATAACTTTATGTCCACAGCAAAAAAGATGAAGAAAAAGTGTGTCCTTTTCTACAGGATGAATAAGCTTACTAAAAATGCTTTTGATCTAGGAGTCAACAGTGCAAGAAGGTTCTAGAAGCCAGACTTAGTTGAGAAATGTTAAGATTTCTGAATATATCATCTGGAGCATCAGCTCACTTTGAAGTAACATTTAGGATTAAAAGAGAACAAGAAGAGAAAACCAAAGTAACAATAGCCACCGAGAACACGCTTTGTTTCCCATAGACCCAGCTGTGTTTTCTATAAATCCAGTATTTCTCTGAAGAACACTAGAAGTAAAATATGATCATCAGCATGTTTCATTGGTACTCAGTGCTCTTGTCAGCCTTTTCAAGAGCTTTCAGTATCAGAGTCTGTGCAATTTCACATAGTTGCCCACATGCTGCAGATTCAAGCTTCACTGTGGCCCTGCAGCCCATGGAGGACCCCACAGCAGAGCAGGGGGATGCCCAAAGGATGCTGTGACACCTTGCAAAGCCTGCGCTGGAGCAAGCTCCTGGCAGGACCTGTGGCCCCATGGAGAGAGGAGCCCACACTGGAGCAGGTCTGCTGCAGGACTTGTCATCCCATGTGGGACCCACACTGGAGCAGCCTGTTTCTGAAGGGCTGCACCTGTGGAAGGGACCCACGCTGGAGCAGTTCATGAAGAACTGCAGCCCATTGGAAGGATGCACACTGGAGAAGTTCATGGAAGACTGTCTCCTGCAGGAGGGGGAGGGTCCTCCCACTGGAGAAGAAGTGTGAGGAGGCCTCCACCGAGGAGAAAGGAGCAGCAAAGACAACATGTGATGAATTGACCACAACTCCCATTCCCCTTCCCCCTGCACAGCTGGAGAGAAGGAGATAAAGAATTCGAGAGTGAAGTTGGGTCTGGGAAGAAGGCAGGGGTGGGGGGAAGGTTTTTTTTTCTAAATATTTATTTTCAATTTCTCATTATCCTACTCTGATTTGATTGGTAATAATCCTCTCTCCCCCCCCCCCCCAAAAAAAAAAAAAAATGTATTTTGGGGAGTTTGCTTTGCCTATGACAGTAACTGATCAGTGATCCCTCTGTCCTTATCCCAACCCATGAGCCTTTCATGCCTTTCATTCTATTTTCTCCTTCCCTCCACCCCACCCAGCTGAGGAGGTAAATAATAGAAAGTCTTTGGTGGGATCCAGCCAGGGTCAATCCGCAACATAATAGCAACGAACTCTGTTACTTTCGCACAATCTATAAGCAATAAAATATAATGCAATATATTCAATTTTCCCCTTTATCTCATTATCCATAATCATTTTTTCTTTCCAACAACTTTCCGTATCATTGGACTGAGAGCTCCAAAACAGATCTAAAGTTTTAAACAAGTCACAGAAGAAACACCTTCCAAAAGTGTGCTTCCAGTGTCATTGGGTTTTATATACTTCAAAATCAAACAGCCAGTGGAGACATGAGAACTGCCTACAAATGAAGTACCTCTCTCCCACCCATTATTTTAAAGCTTATCAGTACATGAGCAGGCCCAGATTATTTTGCAAATAAAAGCTGAGCTCAAATTACTTCTGGTGAGGTCTGCTGGAGTTTCAGCTATTCGGTACTCTAAAATGTCCTGCTGAAACTAACTCCCAAAACACAGATTCCATATGCAGACATCTATAATCTCACATCAACTGAACAGTGTTTTTAAACAATCATTTTTTGGTATGTGCATGCAAAATTCACACAAGTAAACTAGCTGTCACACATGCATATGCCTGTGATTTAACTAATCATATAAAGAATAAAAGTATGCAGTACCTTGTAGTGGTAACATTTTCACACCAAATTCTTCTAGGTAGCCAAGAGCACGAATGAGATCTAGCTCTTCCTGAATAGCACTTGGACAGTCTACAATAAGTTGTAGACAGCACCTAGAGTAAGAAGGAAATTTATTTTTTTTTTTTTTTTCCAAAAAGCTGTTGGATAAACTTGAAGTTCAATGGGGG
>JAOEHY010037716.1:0-11918 GCA_025447955.1 Psilopsiagon aurifrons | reverse complement strand
AGGGTAATGGGAGGCAGGGAAATCAGTAGTTTGTTATGCTTATGAATTGTCAAAAAACTCACTAGTCCTGTAACACATACTGTAAGTGTCTGGTATTGTATCTCTGTTATGGCTTGCTAAACATTTTAACAAAATTCTACTCTTGAACTGCCACAGACTTCAACACCTAGTTATGATAAGAACATTGCCTAGCCCCTTTTGGATTTTGACCTGCAATAAATTTAACGAAAGACACTGAAAACATGTACTTAAATATGTAATCACTTAGAGAACTATTTCTCTTGTAACCATTGCATTTTGGTGTTGCCACATACAAGAGCATTAAAGAAAAAATCTAAGAATTGAAAATGAAATGTTAGAGCCATTGTCACAAATTCAGTTTCCTCAACTAGTTTCACAAATGAAAACAAAGCTGATTAAAAAAAAACAATAAAACAAACCACAAAACTGCTCTGCAGATGCATACAATTACTAACAATGTTTAAAATATTTTTAAATCATATGTGTTATGAATATTATTTTGACATAATCAGCTTTTAGATTACTGTTTAAAATAAAACATCCATTCTGGTACAGTGTGCTCATATGCGGATTTATTAACACATGTTTTTAAAAAGTCCACATGCAAAACAGACTCAATGGTTTCAAAAGGCTTATTCGCCATGCACATTAAATGAGGAAAATAAATTACTTGTGCAATTCATCATATGGCTTTCAGCTCTACATGTTTATTAAGAACTAGACATGTTTACATCAAAAAAACAACTGTATGTTAGCTATATTCCCATCTCAACACTTTTTAGGAGCACTGACAAACACTTCAGGGTAGAGGTTAAAACAGGAGTGAAAGGAAAGAGAGCTAGCTAAAGAGAAGATAAATATGTTTTGCCGAAAACAACTCAAACGGGAAGGCTACCAGGAGACCTATGCACTGTGATAATCAGTAATGGAAACAGGTTAATATGAAACAAATGATTGAAGGCAAGTCACACAAGAAGCAAAACACCTTACTAAATTGAATAAACACACAGTGAGCATTTAAAACAAGTATTCAACCTATCATCTGCGTATTTTGAAGAATCAGCATAAAACCGGAAGATAAATTTGACCCTTATGATATATTAAAAACAATGATGCTTTTATATTTCCAGAGCTTGCTTGTAGAAAAGACTCTTAATAGAAGACTGGAGAAAAAGAGAAGTAAATAAAACCTAAATTTATGATGACATTAAAGCAGTTTTTCGTAGCCATTACAGAATAACAGAACCATAGAACAGTTTGGGCTGGAAGCGTTTGAGTTGGAAGGTTTACAGGTCATCTAATCTAACTGTCCCCTGCAATGAGCAGGGACATCTTCAACCAAAGCAGTCTGTGTGCATCTGGGATGGGAGACAGGCAAGCTTAAAGCGATTAGGGAGAAGATAACAACACTTTTTCAGTAATTTTCTAGTTAAATTATGAAAAATATAACTGCCACTCAAGGCAAGCTGCAAAAATGTTCTTCCTTTAATCCCTAATGTAAAATATATGATTTTTTAATCCACAGGACTTTACAGTGATAATATTTTATTGACAAAAAATGTCTTAATTTGAAAAGGGCTGCTTTATTACAAACAGTTTGACTGTATTACTGTAGTCAGTACTCAAAATGTTAACACGTATGTACATACCATTATGGGTCAAGATGGAATTGTGTCTTCAGGGGAAAAATAATTCAATCTTTTTTTCTATAATTAGCAGATAAGTGTACTCATGTCTAAACGAAAGCAGTACTTTATAAAGATGTGTCTTCCTTTGTAGCTGACACAAGTGTTTCTGTTTGATTATGGGATTTTGCTGGGGTTTTTTTGTTGTTTGGTTTGTAGTGTTAGCTTGGGGGCAGGGAGGAAGTTACGTCTTAAGAAAAAAGGAAAAGCCATTTGTATTAACAAAACAATACCAGCGAAACAACAAATTCTTAGAATGAAAGAGAAAGGCTAGAAATATTAAGACATGCCACTATTTTAAATATTTAAGGTAAACCAAAGCACCAATCTTCTACATAGGTACTACCCCATTATTTTACCTATCTTCATCTAAATTGTAAAAGAAGATTTACATATAGGTTTACATCTAAATGCAAAATTTCAAGGCCAGGCTGGACAGAGCCTTGGGTGATATGATTTAATGTGAGGTGTGCCTGCCCATGGAAGAGGGGGTTGAAACTAGATGATCTTAAGGTCCTTTCCAGCCCTAACTATTCTATGATTCGATTATTATAAGAATATACTTTCATATCTAAATCTATACAAGAATGAATATCCACCTCACCCACCCACCGCAACCTCCACGGCTGCTCTATGCCTAATTCCTTTCTCAATAATTATTTGACTTATTTCTTAATGTAACACAGAGAGATAGCCTCAAATGAACTCTCAGAATCAGGAAAGACCAAAGTAAGAAAAGAAATGAAACAATCAGCAAAATGCTATTTTCTATTGTTATAGTAACTGGGGCCACAATTGTGGTTCAGTACTGTAAAGTGGAAAAAGTTCAAATGCCACAGATAAAAAGCTTCTTATCCACAAAGGAAGATTTACATGTTTCTTCTTCTTTAACCTGAATTCTGTAACAGATCATTCAAAAAAATCTTACAGAAGCCAAAGATATTGTTTTCACTTACCATGTAATTTCACATGAAGAGAAATAAACCCAGCTAAGATTCACTCCTTCTTACAAGGAAAACAAAATCCAAGTTTCAATTAAAAGAGTAATATATATTTACATATGATAATTGTAAATATACCTTGCCAAATCCATACAGCTATCAGTCAGACTTGTTGAAGAATTGAAATATTCTCTGCTAGCAGCCAAAACTAGTTCAACACTTTTTGCATAGCTGACTCGGTACTGTGGCTTCCCTTTTGATGAACTTGGTAGATCCACTGACCAAATACTGCCATGCATCATTTGCCCAGCCAAGTGGATATTGTCTATACTGCTTGAGCATAAAAGACTTTCCGTGAATATCTAAAAGAAAGAACAATAATTCAGTAATCTGCAGCAGCAGCTTCAGATAAGCTTACTACATTATATGGCACCAACCCCTCTGAATGAAAAGGATCTTTGAAATCAAAAGAATACATACAGTCCAAGCAGTAAAATGTAACTTCTACACGGAGAGCATTCCAGCTATTTCTTTCAGCAAAGCTGAAATTAACTAGTAGCTGGTTACTTCCACTTCCTGAAGAAAGACGCTTATTAGCTGCCTTTTTACAGTATGACTTTGAGAACCGATATTATTTATATCTACATTCTGAAGTGTTAATAGGATGTAAAAATTTGAAAAGGCGGTTCAGTATTAGCACTCTAAAACCAACAATATAGAAGAAAAAATTCTGTATCCCTGAAGAACCTAAAATATTCAGAACTGAGCATGTAAGATGTTTTTTAAGTTTCAGCCAAGACTATCTTCAAAGAATACATACTAATATAATGTTGTATCTGCCACTAGACACCTGTTATTTTCAGGTCAAAATTTTGCCCATTTTTAAACTTTTAGACACTCAAAATTATCTCTATTCCTTACAAATTTTGTTGGGTTTTTTTTGGTTTGGGGTTTTCTGTGCAGTGTGTAGTTTTTTTGTTTGGTTGTTTTTTTTATTATTTTTTAATTCTGTTTTAATTTATCACAGACAGTACTGTCCTACTGAAGAACACCATACACATTTAACCACTTCGGGAAACATTACAGCTGCAACAGCGTGGCCTTTAGTGAAGATTTTAAATTACATAATGAACTATATTCAATCGATAAAACATAGAAAAGCCCAGGGTGGAAGGAACATCTAGATCAATTGGTTCAACTTCTTCTGGGAAAGAAGGCATAGATCCAATCACATCTTGAAGCTGAAGTATTTTTCCACTAGGAAGGGACCTCTCTAAATCACCTCATGTACTGGAAAGGAACAGAGTTGACAGTGCTTCTTGTTAAAAAAAAATATAAAGAAAATAAATAAAAAAAGAAAAATCATATGATTGGATCATCTTCACTGTCACAACATAATAATCCTCAAGGAGCACTGAAAAAATTGCAAAGCATGATAGCTGATCCTTCTTCCTGAAAGACCACACACATACAATTTACCCTTCTCAGAATTTACGGACATGAAGTCATTCTTCAAGAGAACAGGAATCATTCTGCATGCAAGCAGATTTTGAGTATACACTGTGCTAAAAAAGGTCTCAAAACAAACATCACATGTGACTGTGAATCCTTACGGCCTCATCAATTTCCCAATTTTGAGGTTATCAAAGCATAATTGTGTACAACAGCACTACATTTCAAAGCATTCTTAGACCATTTCTTCAAAACCCTTCTTTGTGGGTTGTTTTGGGGTTTCTTTAATCACATGGTACAGAGGTTAGAAAACAATTTAATATTACTTAAAAAAATAAGATCAGAGAAAATATGATTTTTTGAGTGCTCTACTAGAGTAAGTTTTTTAAATGCACTTAAAAAGTACACTAACCCATAGCCTATCACAAAACCATGAACCTTAAATAAACTGCAGTTCTCTTTGAGCAACTTCAAATTGTACAACTACAGAGAGAGTGACTCTCTTTATGGGTAGGTTGGATAGTATTACTTTTTCTCCTTTTTTTCTAATTTGCTCCCAGAACTTCTATCATGAGATAATAAGAGTGGCAGCCAAAACCAATTAAATCTGTAAACTGTAATAAAACACTCTTAAACTTCTGACTATTTAAACACCAATTGTAGTGGATGTGGCACTGTTTCTGAAATAAACTGGAGTATATTTATGTGAAAATATAGATGAACAACCCATTTCATAGCAAGTGACACACCCAGATCAGTTTAATAGCCATCCTTTGTAAGTATTAATGACATAGGTTTGGTGTTTATGCATGTGCAGGATTTTTTTTTTCTTTCAATGAAATTAGGTATCTCACATTATTTTATTTCAGCTGCAGGCAGCAGAGTCCATAATCCTATAATGACCCTGGCTAACATTACCAAACTAGAACTTTGTGTTTACGAACCACTCAACTGGATAACATCTAGCTAAAAATTTGTTTATTTTCTTTATTTTTATGTGTTTATTACTAAACACATGTACATAGAATTATGAAGTCTCAAGAAGTTGACTCAATTTAAAAAAAAGGCGAATCGTAATAAAAGATACAGAGGATATCTATCAGAGAGGATTTTGATGAAATGACTTAACACCGAAGTTCCCGAGTTGAACAAAAGTATCTTAAAAGAGTACAAAAACCAAGCAACAGAACACATGAAAATATATTTACATTTCTGAGCAACAATATGAAGTGAGAATCTGTAGCTTACTTGGGACATAAATTGGTAAGAAAACATAAAACTCACCTCATAACAAGAATCTGAATGTAAGCATGTATACACTTTCTGCTGCATATCTAACATATCCTGGAGCAATTCCTTCCAGTGTGTCTCACTGACTGATGGTTGCCTGCAAGCATTTTAAAAATTAAATGTCCTCCTCAATGAACTTAAAGCAAAGCAGTAGAGAACACTACAGTTCTGCCACAAAAAAAAAAAAAAAAAAAAAACAAGCTTTCCCAAACACTATTTCAATCTTTAATTAGACTTTTAACCAAAAGTGACTTAAAGACAAAATGCTTTTAATAATAATTAATGTTAAAACAGTGTCTGTGGGATAACATTATTTGTTATAATGTTATCAGACATGATGTGACAGAAATGCAGTACCCAAAGTTCTTTTTCTGATTGTTTTTTGTGGAATGAGATGGGGATTTAAGCAATCTTTCTCAAGATCCCCCAAGAAGGTTTTGACAATTTCCAGTAATACTCAGAAAGTTTTAAGTGCTGCCTTCCTGCTGATCCAAGATCAGCTGGGTAAAACTAAATTTGTAACAGCAACTGAGAATCATTAAAGTGCTGTTCATTGTAGGAAATCTCAAAGGACTAATCAATTGCATGCAATCATAGGAGAATGGATCTACAAGTTTACTATGCTCTTTAAACTAGAATGGTATTCTGATTCTTGACCCTCTATATCCATGGATCTCTGTTTACCCACAAAGCTTTCTATACAACTTACTGTACTCTATAAAAATTTTTACTAGTAAAAACACTAGGGAACTTTTTTGACATTATCTTGAACCTTTCAGATTCAAGAAACAGACTTTTTTTAAGCTACAAAAGCTAGTTCAGCTAATAGTGATTTTCTCATGTGGCATTAGCTTTCATTTCAGCAAAAATCATTTCTCTACAGAAGTGAAAAATCAACATTTTTCCTACAGAGGCATTGACTTGATCTTTAAAAAAAAAAAAAATTTTTTAGAAGTCTTAAAAAGCTTTTGGCATATCCAAGCTGAGCGCTACTCAACCATCCCTGACAAAATGTTGCGCATGTTTACTCTAAATAAAAAGAAAAAAAAAATCCACCACACCCAGCAATGGCTGGTTTTCCCAGGGTTCAGTCTTTGCATCTGCTTATGCCAAGAGCCGTGTAATAATTCATCTAGAGTTGGAAGGCAAGTTAAATGAAATAGCTGTTAAACAAAAAAACTGTACTGGAAAGATAAGTGGTAGAATCAATACATAAAAATCAATACATTATCCTGTTACAAGCCCCCCTGAGAAAACACACAAAAAATAATAAAAAGAAAGCATTATTTTACAAATCCTACACTCTCAATAAAATTAAATCGCTCTTTAAAGGACCTCATTTCATAGTATCATAGAATATATTGGGTTGGAAGGGACCTTCAAAGGTCATCTGTCTTAACTTTTACTGTTCATCATCTTGCACTATTTTACAGCCAGCATGCATTTTAGGCTTGTTTACCTGAACACAAACTTACTGAAACAGGTTTGAAGCAAGACAGAGATTTCTAGACATGATGAATGCAGCCAAAACACTAATCATGTTAATCATCAGTTTAAACAAATGTGGCTTATGTACACCATGTTCAGTTTGAACATCACAGTTCCCTACTGCAACAGGCAGGTATACCTCTGAGGTTAAGTACTCTTACCTTGCTGCCCTTTTCCCCTAAACTCCCATTCCCCTTTGAATACTAACTTGCGACCTGTGTGCCTTGTCAGCCTAATCATCAGCTTCCATGCCTCCTCCACGTTGTTCTTTGTGTCTTTCACAAAGGAAACAGGTTTCTGAAGTCCATGTTTCTCCAACAGCTCTGACACGCTGGAAATGAACAGTCAATCTTTTTGAATTCTGCACAGTTGTACGACTACCACTGCAGCAACCGTCTTAAAGCTGTTTCAGACAGTGTGCTGCAAATGCAAACAGTCTATGTAAAGTCTGTAATAGTACAGATTAGCCAGAGTAACATCATTTACTAAAAAATAAAAAAATTAATAGCATAGAGTAAATGTGCACCCAATAACCTGATGAAGTATCTTCTTCACAGCTTTTAGTTTCTGATCACTCAAAGCATTACACAGTATCAAGATCAAAACAAATTCCCTGGGCAAACTACTTCTCCCTAAAAAAATAACCCAAAAGAAACAAACAAGCAAAACACAAACCCCCTCACCTTTATTCTAAGAAAAATGTCTGTGTAGTTTTAATGTTCAAATAGCTAAAGACATACAAAAATTCTAAGCTCTGAATACAAAAACTTACAGATTATCTTGTTGAGAGCACTAACAACATGATAAATATCCTAGCTGCTTTCCTGTCATAAAAAAGTTCTTCAGTATGCCTGGTGACTTCTGTAACAGTATACTATTTATTTTAGCAAAATTAAATACCTAAGAATTTGCTCCAGTTCATCTACGTCATCATGAAGAGTGTTAGTTTTATCTGTTTCAGGCCTGCAAAGATATTGTACAATTAATATTTTTTTAATACTTATATCCATACTTCTTGTCATTTCTTCATGTAATTCACATTACATAAAGACAAGCTGTTTGAAACATTTTTTTATGAAAATCAAATACATGTTTGCTTGAAAATTTTAGAACTGTTTGCTTCCTATTGGATGTACAGCTAAAATTAAGAAGGTCCCCCAGCCTCCCAAAACCACAGCTTTTCTTTCTTTCTTAGATTTCTCAGGTTCTCTCCTTCCTATGTGTAAAAGGTACTAGGAAAATAATTAACATCTCCTCCTCATCCTTTCACTTTCTCAAGAATTACTCGCCCTTCATACAGACCTTCTACATAGATGTATCTCTCACAGGGCCATGTTGCTGCTTATAAACCAACTGCAAGACGACAGCAACTGTAACAGGACCAACAAGACCAGTAAGACAGCACTAACATTTGGTTGCAACTCACCAGGCAATAAAAGTCTCAGAAAGTAACACAAAAGCCCTGGTCTAGGCTGCTATTTTAAACCATGTAATCATGTTTTGTTCCATTATCTGGTAGAGCACACACACCCAGAGCAATCATACACATATACAGATGACCACAGCAACTCAAGACAGGAACAGAATATTCCAGCGACATTATCTACCCTTTAGTGACTTTAAAACAATTTTTAAAGCATTCAGTCACAACTATATTTAGTGTATCCAAAATATTTAGAAATAACAAGTTGAAAATCTTTACCCATATCCTCTTTGTGGAAGGCATTCCAAAATATCATAACAGAGAGCGAGCTGGTCATCTCGTTCACAACTATAAATACACTCCAATGCTGTAATCATAAGCTGGTCTTGATCAGGGATAATTTTTTGCTGACACTAACAGGAAAAGGAAGCACATTATTTTTAGATTTCTGTTTCTATTTCAACAGTTTATTCTGAATTTAAAAAAATGTGAAATCCAAGTGAATAAATTTTCTCTAGTTGTAATTAGAATGTTTCTTGCTAATCCTTATTGAAGTATCTGTTGAAGGTATAGCCTGAAACATAACTCGGGTAGTTTACTACACTGCAGACACTGAAAGGACAGTGGCACATCATTATACACCTTTTGAATTTGAGAGATGGAGAGGGCGCAGGACAGAAGAAGGCAACTGCTGCAAACATCTGTCAGATTTATTTAATGAATACAACAGTAGCAATACATATAAAAAAACCTGCATTTTTTTGCTTCACTGGTTGATTTCTGTTCTTACACTTAGAATATACTTAGATAGTATGCAACCTGTGCTTATGTGCCCTGGAATAATTATTTGAACTGTAGAAGCAGCATGAAACACTCCACCCTTAACTCACTGAACTCTTGACCCCATCCTAATAGCCCTCATTTTATTCTTTACATTTGCTGGGGAAAGGAGAGGGAGGGAATAACTTTAAATTCACTGCTACTAAAATTCCTTAGGAAAAAAGTGAGATCATGAAACTTTCAGATTTATTTTTGAAAAAGCAAGTATGCCACGAATTTACTTTAAATACATTACCAGAATATTACCTCGGAGAAGAATCTTTATAATAATTTCTGGTTTAATAATTTAAGATCACAATTACATTAGTTTGACAATCTCATCAGACAGTTTAGTTGCACTGTAACTTATGCTGTAGCACTTTTTAATTAATGTTTGCTAAAACATAACAAACCCTGGGTGCAAGGAACAGGAAAGATCAGAGACAAATCTCATTTAGAAGATGAGCCCCCTATTTATGAATTTACCTCTCCAGGACAAGAATTTCTAAAGAAACCAGTAGAATCACGAGAGTTCTATACTTACAGCAGGTTTTGAATTCTGAAATATCTTCAGAGGTAGAGTCAGGTCTTCCTTTGCTAATGTCACTAAATATTCTTTAAAAAGTGAATTTGCAAGACCAGGGGACTGATTTTCACAACGGTGGAGAAAAGGTATCATCCACTGATAAACATTCTTCACATATTTTTCCTCAGAAGACTGGAAAGCACAATGAGTTACACAGAGGAGAAAAAAAAAAAAAAAAAAAGAGCAAGCTCAGCTTCATTGGCCAAAACAAACAACAAAAAAACCAATCAGAACATGTTTTCATCAATATAGTTGAAACAGTATCTTCACCTGTCACAAACAACAGCTGAAGCCTGACATTTACCACTGTTGCACGCATCACTACATCATGAAGCACTGAAACTACCTGTCATCTTTCTGCTACCAGATGGCTTGGGGAAACCAAGCAGTAAAGTTAAGCTCACTACATAAGGAAAGCCTAGCTGTCTTCCTCCTGCAGAATTAGTCAAAGACTGGCTTGTATTCACATCAGAGTAGCATTACTTACAGTAGGCCAGAATGGAAGACATAAAACAACTGATAAGTGGTTACATACATCCTAGCAAAATTTAGAAACTTCTGAGTACTCTCCTCTGGTGCTCACTCACTCTTCAACTGAATTTCAGTTGACTGATCAATCTCTAGCTATTTTTCAGACTTTCCAAGAGCTCTTTTTCTATTCTGAAATGCCATGCACAGGCTGAACACAGAGAAGAAATCACACATTTGTTACAGAGGCAAATACTAAGATTTCTGTCAATATTTAAAGACACCAAAAAACATCCAAGAAAAGCATTCGATGTTGCATCTACGGCATCATCAACAGCTACACCAAAGAAACTTTAGCAATGGTCAATGAAAACGCAATAAAAAATTTTCAAAAGACTAGATTTGTTAATGCCTACTCCTGTGCCTAGGACAAAAAAGCAAACAAATGCCACAACAAAAACGGCACAGTAAAACTGTTGAATTCTCACTGATTAAAGGTTTTTCATCAGTAACATGTCAGCCACTAATGGTACCTTGAGATAGAAACACAGAATCATATAATAGGGTTGGAAAGGAATCACAGAATCAGAATAGTTAGGGTTGGAAAGGACCTTAAAATCATCTAGTTCCAAACCCCCTGCCATGGGCAGGGACACCTCTCACTAGACCATGTCACCAAAGGCTCTGTCCAGCCTGGCCTTGAACACTGACAGGGATGGAGCATTCACAGCTTTCCCGGGAAACCCATTCCAGTGCCTCACCACCCTTACAGTAAAGAACTTCCCTTGTTTAATTTTTAACCTGTTACCCCTTGTCCCGTCACTACAGTCCCTAAATATATAAATTTACGTAGGATACATTGTAACCCTAATTACTGGAAATAAAGATATACCAATTTTTTCAAAATACTTACATTCTTCATCAACAGTCTCAGCTTTTCAATGTCTTTCATCTCTACAAGTTCCTTCAAAGTTAAGGTTCGATCACCATCAGTCTCATAAACTACTGTCTCAAGAGTGATCAGGTTGTCACAAAGCATCTGCAGACCAGGAATAGTCCTCTCCATGCCAAGACGAACAAGGGACAGAGCACAGTCCACCTGAAAAAATAATAAAAAAAAGAAAACTCTGCTGTACAACTCTTCACCAAAGAAAAAAACTGAAGTCCAATCTGGGTCCTGTTTGGGCATCTATTTTTTTCCTCCTTGTCCCTTTTGTTACTAGGCAGTTCAATGTTCCTAGAAGTTTTATGAAACGTATATTCCTAAATGGATTGCTCTACTCAGCTTTATAAAGACCAAATAAAAAGTTTAATCTTAGTGGATAAAGTCATTATAGGCTTTTGACCCACATGTATCCTATTGACGTTTGTAAATTAGGAGAACACTGTTCTTTCTGGAGATCATACACAGACAGATCACTTCATCTCACTGCACTGAAAATGAAGGATTGCTTTAAACTAAGACAATCAGATAACTGACTGAAGTTATGAATAGTTCTGCATGTAATGTGACTTTTCTAGCTGACCATGAATTAATAATTTTAATTGTTGTCTTTTATTTCACAGAAGGTAACGACAGTCTTTCTCCCTGGTGACTGAAGGTACCTTTAGATGAAAGGTTGTGATTTCAAAGATCACAATATTGGCTGTATGCACCTAGTGATGCAGACTGTCGTGGTTTAACCTGTAAATCAGCCACGCAGTTTGTTCACTCACTTCCCCCTTTTTCTTCCCTCTGCTCCTGG
>JAOEHY010037715.1:30427-45883 GCA_025447955.1 Psilopsiagon aurifrons | reverse complement strand
TGGAATGGGTTGCCCAGGGAAGTTGTGAATGCTCCATCACTGGTGGTATTCAAGGCCAGGTTGGACAGAGCCTTGGGCGGCATGGTTTAGTGTGAGGTGTCTCTGCCCATGGCAGGGGGGTTGGAACTAGATGATCTTAAGGTCCTTTCCAACCCTAAATATTCTATGATTCTACGAAATATACTATAATTATAGCTATGGCTACAGCGATGAGCAGAAAAGCCAAATTAGATGAGCAGGAAAACCATGTCAGATCTAGTGAGAAATAAACTCTGGACAAGTGACTAGTTTGGAGTTCTAAAATTATCTCCATGTCAATGGATCATAACTGAGTTCTATTCATTCCTTGATGGAAACCACCACTAGGAATATATCTGTGCAGTAAAATGAAAGTGTGATTGTAGAACAGGGAGGCATTTCAGATATAGCTTATGTAGTATGTATCATATGTGACATGGCAGCATGAGCTAGGAAGCACTCTATGAGCCCACTTGTAAGCCCTGGAAAAAGAGACTGCCACAGTTAAATTTAGAAAACTGGGGACATATGCAAACCCTAAAGGATATCAAATAGAACCTGATGAATATTTGTCTAAATGCTTGAGATTAAATGCACAAAGGGACTCTAAGCCTTGCAACACCCTGCATTAACAACCAGGTCATAGGTGCGTCTTTTGGCCTTATATCATCCAGTGTGTATAAAGCACTAGGGACCTAAGAGTGGAATCCACAAAAGCCATCTGCTGAGTAGCCCAAGCTGGCTAGTAGAGAATATCAAAGGGATGTGCGTGGCATAAGCTCTGCCATGGTCCAGAAATTAGGGCAGTGTGATGGGACCTTCCTGCAAAAATATGATGGGCAGCAGGTGACTTTAATTTTTTTACCTCCTTTCTGAACCATTCTGGTGGTTTGAGTAATACCTCTGGGGCTGGAGAGCCAGTTTCAGATCCCCTGTCTTTCAAGGAGACTTCTAACCCTATCTCCTAGATTTGGTCACCCAGGCTTTCTGGGATGTGCTGCTCTATGTCATTCCTGCTAGTGCAGGTCTCTTTCGCGTGACACATGAATGTTTATTGGGGCAAGGCTGGAAAAGTAGTACTGTCAGTCCAGGTGAATGCTCTAGCAGAGAGTGATACCATCTGTCTCTTTCTCTCGTATCCAAAGTGACATTTAATTATTACATGAAAAAGAAAATACTGTTCAGCAAATACTGTTCTGCAGGACAGTCAGAGAATATTTTATTCCAGAGTATCCTGCAACCTGGGCTCATAGGATTCTCTAGGGAAGAGGCATCCTTATGCTTGAACAGCCTCAGCCAGAAGAAGAACCAGATTAAGTTCACCTACAACACAGACAAATGTTCTAACCATAAAGCTATACGGAAAACAAAATGTCAGCTTTTATTCTGTTCTGTAAAACAGCAGTCCCTGTGCAAAACTGGCTGCAAAAGCATACCTGAACTTGTCTAATAAATAAGTACTTTAGCTAACAGGAGAGGAACACCTGAAATGTAATCTAGGTGCTCCCCTCCCTTGCCTGACAACATTGGAGTAGGCTGTGTACTTCCTAAGGCACAACTAGCATTGCAGGCACTTGCTGAAAATGAAGGTTGAAAGCCAAGACCTCTAGTGAGTTACAATTCTGGGATTAGATGCTGGCTGAGGACAGCTTTTACAAATAGTAGTTTGGGTTTAAGTCCTTTCAGTGGGGATACTGTCAGAGGTTCAAATGTTTTTCTGTGGCTGTAATTGCTATGGATATCAGATGCTTTCATGGTCAGGTGGTGGTGGTAAACGGAGAACTGAAGATGGGATGCTGGAGATTTCAGTGGTGCCTTTATGGGATTAAGGTGGCAAAAGTACCATTTTGGGGCCTGCATTCCTTTGTACATTTAAACATTCCTCATTTCATGGAGCAAAGGAGTCTGAATTCTCAGGAACCTACAGCAAACACTTTAAAAATCACAGATATATTTTTTCCCCCTAGAAAGTTTGCTTCATGATTCCCACTTTAAAGGAGTCAGTATTGCTTTCCTCACTTTGCAGATTCAGCCCCAATTCCTAGTAGCTCTTTATCAGTACTGACATTGCTGATAAAAGTATGTTTGCAAGTATGTAGCATGTCATCTATGGCAAAAAGAGAACTTTTATTCAGTGCAGAAATATGGTCTCCCTGCATGTTTCTTTTAAACCCGTCAAGTTCTGTAACGCTTTGAGAAGGAAGTATATTTTGGATTTCCTTTGTCATTTTTTTTAACTTTAGCAAAGAATACAAAACCGACTGGATAAAGGAGAGCTCTAAGGATCACGTTATTTCAAGTCGGAAGATAGCAAGTTTTGCCAGTGGGTGGCACTGTGAAATAAACATGAAAGGAGCAGCCTAAAGGAAAATCGAGCGGCACAGCAAGGAAAATACAAGACAGGAGAATAACTTGGAAATCAAATACTTCTGACATGTTTACAGGATTTATGGCTTTCCAGTATTAATTTACTGCTTTCATCTCACACTTTCCAAGTTACATATTGCATTGTAAAACTGCTGTACCACTATCAGGAAATAAACATTTTGGAAGACATGCTTTTTGACCAGCTTTGAATTCATTTATTTCATCATCCTTTCCACTGCTTACTGCAGCTGCCTATTTCTTTTTTAAATACCATGATGCACAAGTAGAAGCCATTATAAGCTGAAATATAAGGCCTACCCCTTTCAAATATAAACAACTGGTCATCTTTGCACTTATTTGTCAATAACCACAGAATAACAAAGAGAAATACCCTCCTTTGTCTAAAACTGGGAAGGAAAGGGTGCATTTTTTTGTACACTTATTTGAATTTGGTGCATCTAAAATATTTCAAACTCTAGCCTCACTGGCACCTGAGAGCTCCTGCCCTCCAAAACCATTTTTATGGTTTTGTAAAGCCCTGTCCAGAATCTTCCTGTGTCCTTAGGTACTGATAAGCTTAAAAAAAATTCTGTGGTTAACAATGTATAGAATAATTTTTACGGAGTTACCACAAAACCATTCAGAGCCATGGGAGCATATTTTTTCTATTGTTCTTTACTTAGGAATACTGCCCTTTCCAGAGTTCTGCCTTGAAACATGCCTTGCAACAATAGCAGCCATGGTTAATGGGCAATACCATGTAGGCTGCCTTAAAACAGGGTAAATATGGCACTTTTGGTCAGTTCTACTAACACTTGACTCAGCTGATACTTCACAATGAATTCTCCCCCTCCTCTATTATATTCTTATAAAAATTCTGTGATACATACCTACTCGTAACTTGAAGTCATTGAATGAATGCTTGTTTATGACATCCAGTTTTGCCACCAAGGCAAATGCGAACTCCACCATGGTTCCTATGTGCATGTACTGTCGTTCAGGTTCCTGAATTTAAACAGCCGAACAAATGGAGTAAAATCATTTCCCTTAGCCTTAGAGAATACAAACCAAAATGCTCATAACACTTGAAAGCACTTAAACCCTCAGAGATGTCCTAGAAGATGGTGCCCTGTCCAGCATTAATTAGATCAAACAATGGCCAATAGACCAGGATGCATTTTACTTACACAGTAGGGCAGTCTAGAGGTGATAGGTCTAGAGGTGATAGGTCCAAAACATACATAATCTAATGTTTTGATTGCCAAATAACTGATTAGCTGCTAGCTAGTCCCACAGGCACTCAGTAGCTGTGTGTGCCTAAAATTTGCTCATTAATTTTATCTAAGTGTCTGCATCTATTTTATGCCCTTTAATAATAAATAATGTTTGTGGACAGCCACACAGTGACTTCTTCCTCTCACTGTTGCACATCTCAGTACCCTAGTTAATGCTTAAGAACCAATGAAATTCACAATTTCAATAGTTTCTCTAATGATCTCATCTGGTATAAAAGCAAGCATCTCTGAGAATCTAATAGAGATGAAAATGAATAAAATACAGAAGGAAGAAAGGAAGAAGGCAACCCACCTTCTGCCCTCTCATTTCATAGCTCAGAGCTTATACCAGTTATAAAAGCTATAGACTTATGTCGCCTCATACATCAACAGTTTAGCCTGATTTCTAAGTACTGGTTTGAGTCCCCACAGGCCAAGGAGAAAACTGCTTTTCAAGCTCCCACAGCCCATAGCATGACCCTAACAAGAGAATGATTTCAGAAGAGATGGACTCATCTCTATGAGAAATGACCAAATCTTCCTCATGTTTTGAGATAAAGTGATAGAAGAGATGGAAAAATGGCAACTTCAGGAGATGATTCATGGAGTAGATGCATCAGCCTAGGTGGGACAGTATTGGTGCTTGCCAGAGCAGCTGTTTAGATGAATTCAGCCTGCTTCCTTTGGTGTTCACTCCTACTTAAGACAGATATTTCCTGTTCAGTTGATGTATTCAGACCACATCCTTAAGCACTTAGTCTTCCTTGGGTGTTTGAAGCTGGGGGCAGTTCCCAGCAGTATGCCTAGCAGTCAGTCACTGACACACTAAGTACCGAGGTATCTGTGCAGCATCTGGACTGAAAGCTGCTAAATTCTGGTGGATTTCTTTTGCAAACATGTACTAAATTACCAAAGGAACACTAAAACTTGGATCTCTGGACTGCCAGTTTGTGGAAATAACTGAAATGATACATTTCTTCCTGTGCACACACTAGTTTTAGTTGTGATTGGGAGCTCCTCTGTCTTCTCATCTTGCCTGCAGTTCTGTATTTAATTCATCTGCTTCACCTCCCTGTATTAAATGTCAGAGCTAATTTAGTCCTTGGGGTCCTTAGGGTCTATAGTTCAAGTGTTAATTGCCCCTGCCTAGAAGGAACATGATTTTGGCAAAAGCACAGTTATTCTGCAAAGAATGTGTTGGTTCTTAATTGCTGTTTCTGTCACCAACCATTAGTACTCTAAAGATCATGGCAAAAGCAAGTTTTTTGCTTAAAAGTTATCTGAACTTCATTTCAACTGACTGCAGTTCCCAATCCTACCCTATTAAGTAAGCTAGGAACAAAGGAACATGTTCTCAATACTGATCCTGAAGGTGCTACAAGTGCATGGTTAGCACAGCTTCTCAGCCCTCCCAGCTTGCAATGGAAAATACTCATTTTTGCAGTGTTTTTCACACTCTAAAAATCCAATTCTGCTGCAGCACGTAGAAATAAAATGCTTTATTGCATTTAGAATAGAAGGCCTGTTTTAGACTTAGCAAATACAGAGGTGTCATTTTCAAACCGCAGTGTGAAGAGCAATAATTCAGAGAGACTACTAAACAAAAGCATACACTTGTTGACTACAATACAGTCTATCCTAATATAAAAAAAACTAGGCCACAGCATTATACATAACCTGCAGTTTAATCAACAGAATTTTAGCCTTCATTTGAACATGGTCCTTATTAACCAAGAACCTTTTCCTGTACCTGACACTGTTCTTGGTTGGGTGTGGCACTCAGTCCTGTTGCTGCCATGTAAGTACTCCCAATGGTCTTTATCTTTTCAACTCCACTGAACTTTGGCTTCGACAATAACTGTAAAACAAGGATGGTTATTCATTATTCAGATCAGCTGCCTTATTACTATAACAACGTTGTTATACTAACAGCATTTAGACCTTTAATTCTTATAACAGTCTCTTAATAGATCCCAAATGGCTTCACAACTATATACAGGATGAAAGACTTAAAAGGGCAGATAAAACACCCTTAAGAGTGGTTACAGCCTCCAAGGGAAGTGAATGTCTGTCTGCTAAAATTTAATTTTAATCAGATTTAGTCCCTTTTCATTACAAAGTACTTAATCTATAGTAATAATAATGAATTCCATGTCATTGTACATACAGCTTTTAAAATCAGTAGGCTTTGCACTCATTTGAGATTGGAACCGAGTCACCATGTGAGCCAACAGTTGAGATATAAGCAGTTTTCCAAAAGTAAGCATCTCTTCCACACCAACAGGACAGTCAATGCCAACAGGACTAAAATACAAGGATTTTAGTTCATATCCCAGGTTGTTGTGGACATTCCAGTGTTCCCCACATGGGTTTGCTGATAAAATACCTTCTATATAGCTGCATATCCACAAATCCAGACTGTGCTTTCTAAGTCATAAGATGGTCTTAATGTCTTTAAGACACATACTGTTCTCTGTGAGACCTTTACAGTTACACCCTTGTCACAGTCCATCTGTGGTCATACTCTGTACTTGCTTATAACTTCAAAGAATGGAATATTAGAACTTACACAATTCTTTGATTTGCTCATATAATCAACTGATCAATGCCCTGCATAGTGAGACAGATCAGGTGTAACACAAAGCTGCATCAATCATTTTAGGGGACAAAGATATACATACCTGACTTTAGGCAGTAGTATTTAGAAACTGTAGTCAATACATGGCATGTAATATGACTGCCTCATGAACTGCAGCTAAAGGGCAAAAATTTCTTCATCAAATATACACATAGGATTCTTATTACAGTGAATCAAAAGCAATTGAGTATGTCAGCTCAATACCTGATTGATCTCAGATCAACCTCTTTTTCCTTTAATACTCCCTGTTAAGTAATTTCCATGTGACTAGGCACACAGAAGTTCTTTTTTGACAGCTCTCTCTTTCAAGTACATTAGCTTACTGTTGCATACCCTGAGTTATTAAGATTGAAATCATATGTTGATTCCTGTTAGAAGTACATACATCATCGAAGTCAGCAATGATCTCATTTAGCAGCCTGAGACATTCCAAGCCTTCCTTATTTACATCAGATTCTGTGTAAAATTCCTTGAAATCCGGAACAGAGGCAAACATGACACAGACACAGTCATATGACTGATGGTATAGATCCTGTCCAAAAGAAAATAGAATAGAGAAAAAAAATCTGTTATACCCAGCTCTAAATAAAAAATTTCTTATTAATAATATGCAGTATGCTGTTTCTGAAAAGGGAGAAGTTGCAGAGGTTGGAATGCCTTAAGATGGTGGTTGGGAATTTTTTGCATTTAGTCGCATATATTGATTTTAAGTGCAGTATAAAGAGACTCAACACATACAGCTGAAAATATTTTAGTGATCCAAAGTTACTATTTTTCATCCTGAGCATTAACTCTGTGAACATAAAATGGTCAGTAATTTATTAGATAGGACCCATTTCTGAGGCTTCTTATGAAAAGAATTTGGTCTGGCTTGTATGTCTGAAAATATATTCTGTAAAAGAATACCTTATTTATTATTAGCTATTTGTGTTATTGCAATAACTAGCAAACTGAATCAAAATCACAAACTGAATGCACTACAAACGCATAATGCAACGCAAACCTGACTGATAGTTCCTAACCAAAAATAGAGAGATCCCCATTAGGACAAAATAATTATCATTTCTATAACAAGGAGCTGAGGCAAAGTGAAAGAAGTCACCTGAACTAGAACTTATTTGTGTGAGATTCTCCACTGCCTTCTGTGATCACCTCAACTCCACGGGAATATTCTGGTGCTAAAAATGACAGCCCCCTTCCAGCGCCCATTGAGTCAGAGAAGGTGGATGACTGTCACTAAATTTTTCTGCCCCTTTGTCTCTAGGGATTCCATAACCAGAGCATCACTGAAACTCCACCATGCCTCTGGGCAGTGGAGATGGAACATATCATTGCAATTCATAATTATTATTTGTATTATTATAGCTGAGCTTGTTCTACCTGACATCCAGCTTACAGCCATACATACAAAATCAGTATCACTTTAATGTGACCTGACTGTGCAAATGAAAAGAAACTAAACAAAATGTTCAAGCCAATGAGTCCATACTCAGATCACTACTAAACTTCAAAGGAGTTCTGGATCTCCTGTGTCCCCCTGCCAAAGAAATTTTTCATGAAGAACTAATATCGTGATTATATTTTTCTGCCATCTATTTTATCCATCTACATCAACACCTGGTTAATAAATTTAATCCATATAATAATGTTAATAGTAAATGTTAATAATGTAAAAGTAGCGTATAATTTAATCCATATAACGAAGTAATCAAAGGGGGGAGAGAGGGAACCCCACTGGCTGGATGACATCAACTGCATTTATGCAATTGAAGCCTAATTGAATACCTGACTAAGGTATTTAATTTGAGAGCATGGTCATCTTATGTGTATCTATATTGTCAGTACAGCAGATGAGCATATCTGGGAAGTCACTTTAACGCCAGATGAGCAGAATCACCTAAGATGGAGTTTCCTTCTCTCAGTCAGTTATGGAAGAAAGGCTAGAGGTAATTTTTCCTAATGTAAACACCCAAGAGAAATGCCTGAAACTCTACAGGATGACTCTGACTCTAAGAAATTCAGAAGCTCAGGCTGCAAATGACCTCTCTCTTCTCCAGTCTCCCACACTTAAAACCAGCTCCGCTCTGTAATACTGCAGTGACATACACTGAGGTCTGTCTTGAGTATGTATGCACTTAGACTCGCTGCAGATATACTCAAGTAAGCTTGAAATTAGTGAGTTGGAGCAGTAGAAGAAGAACAACAGGCTTAGTCTGGAAATGTTTAGCTTTTGCAGTCTGCCTTTTGCTTCACATCTACTTACTTCAGACATATCTACACTGAAGCTACAGTAACATTTGCCTATACCTACAGTCAAAAATCAAGATCTGATGGACTGAAGTGCTTTTCATAGACAAGTTAGAATAAGTACAGAGATTACATTATTCTGTGGTTAACTCAGCTTTCTCTCTATTTCCTCAAGTCACCTTCCTTGTAACTTAATTTCAATTTTGGGTGAAGGAATTTGGGCCAAACAGAGTGCTGGCTATTAAAAGAGGACTGCATCACAAATATAGGGCCTCAGTAATACAATGTTATATAAAAGACTGGAGGGAGATACAACATTTATAGCAGAATGTAGATAATTAATATTCAAAACATGGATTATTACAGATACTTTTGAAACTTTACCTAACAAAATAAAATTATATACATCTGTGACAAATACTTAAATAAGAAAAAAGAAAAAATTCAGATTCCTACCAGATTGAAAACTCCAGTAAATTAAATCCAGTCAAATTAATAGTACACAAAAATACATAATTCTGTTGTCCTAGGGATTCTGTTAACTGGTTAAAAAAAAGTTGGTTTTAATTTATCAGATAGACATGAGATAGCAGCTGTTTTATTTGCTTTATTGACTCCAACTGATTTTGCATCCTGAGAATGTAAAACGTGCCAGAATTAAATTACGGATGGGATTCTGGTTGTAAAGACAAAATCTAGGCACAGAGGTGATACTGGGACACTTCCATATCTGAAATAGCACTTTGAAACTAGTGCCATGTAAAGGTTTATTTGAGAATAAACTTCATATCATAAGAATACAGGTCTTTCAGGAGGTACAACTGAACTCTTGCAGGAAAAGGAGACCAACTAGCAGAGCTGCAGGCATATGGTATTATTGCATAATATGAAGCAGAGATAGTAGAAGATGGTTTCATTTTATCATCTCATCATATAGGAACCAGAAGATAAACAGGACATTTAAAAGTAGAATAAGGAAAAATATTTTATATAAGAGATATATAAATGTTTATTTCATTACTATTCAACAACATGAAAGAGCTTAAGGGGTTAAACACCTGTAATGCTTATGTGAATACTGGAAAAATGCATAACTAGGAAGTGTATATAAAGCATCTGCAGAAGCAAAATATACCCTTACATTTCAGGTAAAAACACAAGGATCAAATAGCACATTAAGCTTCAGCTGTTTCTTGAACTTTTGCTGAAGTACCTAACACTGAATACTGCCAGGGCCTTGCAACTGACTGAACTGCTGATAGGTGGCAACTATACTTACTATGATTGTCAATGAAAAAACAGTATATCTTATTAAACAGGAAGACCTAATTAGCTATTAGAAAATGCCTTTGCTGTCCTCCTTGAAAGCAGAAATGTTGCTCAGAATAAACTGTGGCAACTTGCACACTGCACAGTCATCAGGAAGGGAAATATGACTGAGCAAAAGACAGGAGCAGAGCTTCGAACAGAAGCGCTGTCATGACACAGGAAGATGAGTGTGCACTATGCTGTTGGCACTCCACCCAGTATGGGGATAACCAACATGTAAGAAATGTAACAGTCATGCCTGGCTGTTAGAATTACAGACACAAATCCCATTTTTCTATAACCAGAGGTATCACTCCTTCCTCTCCTCCACCTCAAAAATACATGAACAGATTGTACATAAACAATTGTCATATGCTGAAGCTCAGCAACAGTGCCCCATTTCTCTTCCTTTCTTTCTAATACTGGGGCAATATCCACCTCCACTAATGCTTTGTAGCATAGTAGCAGCATGGAAACAACAACAAATGGCACTGTTTATAACCAGATGAGTAGTAATTGTGGCTGTCACAATAAATATCAGAGAAAGTAGGCTTTCCCAGCTAGTTTATTTTGATCATTCTTAATAGTAAAGACTGTGGCAATTGAGTGTCTTCATTTTCCTGAGTAATTCTCTTGAAACAGTACTCTCCAGAATATTTAATCAGAAAATTAAATGCAACACCATTCCAGGAAGGAACAGCTTTGCTTCTCTCAACAAAACCAAAACCATCCTTTCTTCTGCAGTCAATCCCTTTTATTTTTTTTTTTTTCCCCTTTGATAACATCTGAATTTCTGTTGGTTAGCTCTCATTACTGTCCTCTCTTCTTCTTCAGTGCTTGGATGTCTTGTTGGAATATAGGAGGGAAATGCTTCCCATTACACCTCTTGGAAGGGTATGGCAATGAGCTTCTCTGGGACAGAATTTCTGTGCTAAGTAGGATGCTGGCTCTAACCTGTAGCTGATGAAACAGGATTGCTCTTGCTGAGTAATGTGCTTGACACTTAGCTTGCAGCACAAAAGCTCCTGAGCTGTTTTTACTAATAGGAGATCTGGATGCTAACAGCATAAATGAAAAAGCTGCATAAGGCAGGTGCAGATATATTTAATCCTTGCCCTTTTTCCTACTTTTAGTGCTATATTTGTTCCTATCTTTCTCTCTGTCAACTGGGAAGTACCCTGTTTGGTACCCAGCATGCAGACTATAAGCGGAAACTCAGTTCCAGAGGTTCTGCAAACCTCTTGCAAACAAGCTTTTATTACAGTTTGTTCTGAAGTAACTTTGCTTTTCCCATATTGGCTTTAGTTAATGTGTATCCTGCTGTGAAAAGACCTTTGTTGGTCATCTAGAAGTATAGTCCCATTACTCTCAGTTAGCATTCATCCACTCATATTTCCCCTTTCAACCTTCTTGCCTGTTCTTCAGCAGCACACTTTATCTTCCCTTTTCTCCATTGAACTGTATGCATAAAATTATAAGAGAAGTAGTATTCTGAAACAGACTATTCATCCATTAGATTAATTTTCATTTCAAAATTGGGTTTGAACAGAAAAGAATATACATAAAAACATATCAACACGAGTGTTCATAACTAAGGAAAATGCGAACAAATTTCAATTCAGTGTCTGTTGACCTAAATATCCACACAAAGAAAACAAAGGCTTGAACTGTCTTAATGTATTCTTAGGTTTATACACATACACACATACAGAATGTCCTTTAAGGGTCAACACATTCTTGCTGACTTTGAAGCAAATCTGAGGACACAACAGATACTTAAAAACCTGAATATTTCCAGGGATTTGAAAGGTTCTTCCCTCTTTGAAAGTGTTTGAAGATAAACAAAACAAAAAAACCCTCAAGATTTTTAATATTTTTTTTAAATGGATGCCACTAAAATAATGACAAACCATTTTTACTTCGGCTGACATGATAGAATGGAGAGCTCCGCACATTACAATTTCTGTTCTTCACTAAATTTACTAAAGCTTATTTCAACCTAAGAATCTTGAGGGGTGACAATATAAATCCAGTTGCCAATATAAAGGTGAACAGATGGTGTTGCTCTGCTGGGGAGCTGAGACGGAATAGCACATAAATGAGAAAGCAATCTCCTGATGATTTGTTGTGTTTAAGGCCTGAACTGAGAACTGGAGCTGCGCCAACTTGGCTTCCAGCCAAGGTGTTCACTGGATTCAAAGGAACCCCACAGCAGTTTTTGTTCGATATTAGCTATCAAATGAATATTTGCAGGTAGCACTAAAGTACTGATACAAAGTACTGATTAGTAGTGCTTAATGCAAACCACAGTGAAAGGGAAGACATTATCCTTATTGACTTGAGAGATCGAAAATTAATCCCTAAAGCTGCTGTCTCCCCTCTTTTGTCAGCTTTGGAACAGTTGCTTGGTATGCACAAGTAATTCAAACTATTGGTTTTAAGATTTCTAGAACTACTAAATGCTTTTCTTTTTGTAACCTTTTTTGTTTATTAAAACTGCAAAGCAATATTAGGAGCAGATCTAATTTCTACCAAAGCCAACAGGGAACTTCTGGTTGACTTTTCTGTTGCTTGGATTGGGTCCACAAGCAGCAAGTAAACAGGTAAATCAGTGTACAGAACCTCTTCCCAGAATTAACATAGCCACTTTAGTTTAAGAGAAAAGGTTAATTTTCACTCCAGCAAGCAAGATCTCCAGTCACCAGAAGAAAATTCAGAACCTGGATGCAACTCCACTTTATTCACAAAGGGAAAAGTTTCTGAATGCATATGATTTAAATTTAAATCTATGTTAATTCAACCATTCCGTTCTTCCTCCTCATGCTTTTCTTACCCTCTTTTGCAAGGTAAAGTGCACTGCCATTTAAGATAATCTCTTATTTTTCACTTCAAGGCACTGAGATACATTCAGTACTGTAAAGCAAGCCTTTCAAGTAGGTAAGGGGGAACGAAAGTGACTGTAAATCTATAATCTTGCTGTATGGACCTACTGTTCAAATCAGTATAAAGTGGTATTTCCATCATATGCTGATTCCTTATGGAGCAGAGGATATACAGAGATGGCTGACCTCATTCTTCAGGTTTCTTGCCAGGAAGTGTTCAGCTACATGGGCTGGAAGCACATTCTCCAGAAGCACCCGATTTAAGTTTTCCATGGTTTCAATCTCTTCCCGCTCTTTTTTGAACTTGTTCTTCCACAGGAAGTCTAACCTACAGTAATATTCATTCTGTTACAAGAGGACACAGAGGTAAAGAAACAATAGGCATCTTGTCCTGCTGGAGTACAGGTTTAAGAGACAAAATAAGCACAATACATCACCCCTACAAGGCTGTTATTTGGCCACTCAAGTACAATTCCAGACACCACAGAAATCAAACCCCAAGCATGCCATATGTGAAATACATTTCATCAAACTTACATGGCCCTCCCAACAAAGTGGCCCATAAACAGTCCCTGGAAAAACTGATGAAGTGCAAGGTGCCTTAAGCAATGAAAGATTTATTTATTTAGTCTCAGGCTTTAGTAGATGTTAATTCTAGAAATCAAACACTGTTACAGAAACAATTTACAGTTTTGCAACTTCACATGGCTTTTTAAGTGTAGAATTTCACTTAAAATAATGGGCAATTGAAGAACATCAGAACTTTTTCCAAGTTCTACCTATGTCATGCAATCAGCCTCATAAGAAAGACCAGCCTACTACTATAACATGCCTTAAATTTTTCAAATCAGCATCAGGCTATGGCCCAGTCATAGAATCATAGAATGGTTAGGGTTGGAAAGGACCTTAAGATCATCTAGTTCGAACTCCCCTGCCATGGGCAGGGACACCTCCCACTAAACCATGCCACCCAAGGCTCTGTCCAACCTGGCCTTGAATACCACCAGTGATGGAGCATTCCCAACTCCCCTGGGCAGCCCATTTCAGTGTCTCACCAGGCAACCAGAGCAACTCAGTTGAGTTTGTTGGCTTTTTTTTTAAAATAGCCCAGCAATGAAAATAGCTATAACTATATGGAAACATATTCACATTCTTGGAAATCAGTATTTTTGGAGATCAAGTTTCATGAAAATTATGTTGAAAAATGAGGAAAACTGCATTTCTGTGGAGCTCTCCCTACTTCTTTTCAATATTGTTAATGTTTCATCAAAGAATCTGTGGCATTATTACTACAGCAAAGCCTCTGCTGGCCTGACTATCTCATTTGAGCTGATATAAATCAAGAGCTATTTCAATGCGGATCAATGGTTTAACGCTATTATGCAGCCTCAGTGAAGACTATGCTATTAACCAGGAGAACATGATTATGATGACAGTCTTATTATAGAAAAATCTGAAAATGATAGCTAGTATTATTAGTAGTCAGTAAGCACACAAAAAAATAGAGTAGTCCTGGTTGGACAGTGCCTTTCACAGATAAAAATGATTCATACATGTTTTGTTGAGATCACGGCCAAAGATAAGAGTAGAAAGTCAAAATGAGATAGTATCAAAATGATTTGGAAAGCAGTTAGAAAACAATGAAGGTAAAATTTGGTGGAGCAAAAAATGTCCGTGCAAATACTTGCAAGATGAAAAAACAGTACACTCAGGTTGCTTTAAAGTGATTGATAAAGTCTGGGTTCTATTTAGATTTTTAATTACAAAACCAAAAGAGGTCATCCATACCAAGAAATCCTTATTGACAAATTCTTTTGTGCTGATACATATACTAATAAGGACAGAATGCAGACCTCAAATGCACTGCAAAAGAAATACTCTGGCTCTCCTGACAGAAAGGTAACATTCTTCTGAAAGTAAGACTTCACATCTTAAAAAGGATCATGATGCATCCCAGAAATCTGCCCTTGAGATGTCAAATAAGTAAACAAGCTGGATATTTTCAAGTAATTACATGTTATTAAAGGATATTTGCAGATTATAACCAAATGAACAGCAGGCAGAGAATTAAATGTCTGTAAAGACAAACATGAAGGTTCAGTGAACCTGAAAACTGGCTTCTGTAGGAACTTGGAAATAGGATTTTATTGTTTTTCTCTGGCATCATTCCTGTATCAAATGGCAGTTATCCCTTCTATAAGAAAGGAGATCAAAGAAGATCAGTACTGGTGCTGCCAGGAAAAAGCGGTGGGCCATAGTAGTAGGGGACTCTACTCTGAAAGGAACAGAGGCGCCCATCTGTCAACCTGATCCGGTCTCAAGGGAGGTGTTTTGCCTTCCATGGGCTTGGATCAGGGATGTTGCAGAGAAGCTGCCTGCTCTAGTCAGTCCCGCTGACTATTCCCCGCTTCTAGTGAGCCACGTGAGTGCTACTGATATAGAGATCAGTAGCCCAGAGAACATAAAGGAGGACTACAGAGCTCTGGGAGAGGTGGTCAGGGGCTCTGGAGCTCAGATTGTCATTTCCTCAATTCTCCAAGATACAGGGCAGGACCTTAAAAAGGCAATGAGGATTGGCCAGGTTAATAAATGGTTAGAACAGTGGTGCTATAGTCAGGGTTTGGGTACCTTGAACATGGAACTCAATTTAGTAGGCCGGGTCTACTGGGGGCTGGTGGAGCTGGTCTGGCAAAGAAAGGGAAGAGTGGATTTGGTAGGAGGC
>JAOEHY010037715.1:2443-30327 GCA_025447955.1 Psilopsiagon aurifrons | reverse complement strand
TGAATGCTCCATCGCTGGTGGTGTTCAAGGCCGGGTTGGACATAGCCTTGGGTGATATGGTTTAGTGGGAGGTGTCCTTGCACGTGGCAGGGGCGCTGGAACTAGATGATCTTGAGGTCCTTTCCAACCCTAACTATTCTGTGATTCTACGATCATGAACAGCTTTTTTTGTATCGATACTTATTACATGATGCAAAATACATGCAGTCACATTTTTAGAATGTCAGATTTGTATGTATCTTACATATTTACATATCAAAGTTCCTCAGATAGGTGATAAATTCAACTGCTACCACCTGCATTCAAGAAGAAAAAAATATCCAACCAAACCTGGGATGTCAAAATTACTTGCATAAATTTAAAACAGTAATCTGGATTCCTGCTGAAATTAGGTATCTATCATACCAACTTTGTATTGAAAAGAAAGGGTGCTTGATAAGCTGAAGTCTTCAAAAGGATATGTTTCTTCTTTAAGAGTTAATATTAAAAAGATAATTTTATTTTCTGCTTTTTATTTTTATTGAACGAAATGTAGGCTGCTGCAAAAAATGTCAAAGAGAATTCAGAAATGAAAAAGCAGAATGTATTCTAAAATTTGTTTTGAAGTTAAAAAAAGTTAGCATAACATATTTCAGAATGTCTATTCAGGCTTTTAAAACAAACAAACAAAAAGAAACCACCACAAACCACACATTACCTTATTAAAACTCACTTCAAATTCAAATGGGATTTTTTATTGTTTGTTGTGTTGTCATTTTTTTTTTTTTTAATGTTTGCATGATCTATCCAATTCGGTATACAGGCCATCAAAGATCATGTTCAATCTTTGTAGCCTTACAGTCACATGAAAACCAAGATTGTTTTCTACTTTAAATGTTATCTCTAGGATTTTTCAAGATACCAGAATGAAAATATTTTGGAATGGCTCTGCAGGCACAATATCCTTGAGATACAAAATCTTCCTTCCTCACCTTATGCTGCTTTATTTGACACTACTTCCCAGCAGGTGACCATAGTGGAACCCCCCAGGAGGCATGAAAGACATTGCATTCCTCCAGGCACCACGGATTCATTGGCTTCTGCCAAGACAAGAGACTACCATGCATCTGAGCAAGGAAACCCACAGGTTCAAATCAGTGGTAAGTTCTTGGGCAAAATTAGATAAGTGCAACAGGAACTGATTCATGTCTCATTAATTGCACAGAGATGGATTTATTTGTATTTTTAAATTCTAGTGGGACACTCACCTGGGTCTATTTTCAATATTTGATTAAGTAAGGCAATGAACTAATTCTCCTCACTGAAAGAATGTCACATAAAAAGTAAAGATCGGTGTCTATGGTCAGGGAAGATGAATGCTATGGCATTCAGCAGAAGGGCAGCAAAGGCAGCACTGAAGCAGCTAAGATCATAGAAATTCAGCCTAGGTTTTCATTCAAGTGAGGGAGCTAAGGAGATTCCACCTCATAGCTCTTATTTGCCAACAGCAAGTGTAAGACAGTATCTCAACACAGAGCATAAGCAGAAGATGCCTTAATAAACTGATCAGCCAGAAGTCATCAGCACAAAAGTAACCAAAATGAGAAACTGCTAGACTGAAACACACAGTGGAGAGCTGGCTCATTCAAAACAGCCACATTAGTGAAATGACAAATGGTAAGGATATAATGCAACTTTGGAAAAGAACTGTGCTGACCCTGAGAAAAACAGAGCAAGTTACTTTGAAAAAAAATATGCTAAGGAAAATAGCTATTTAGACATATTAGCTAAAGCTGGTACAATGGGGAAGAGCTGACATCTCTTCTGTGGACATACCTCCATCTGTTATGAAGAAGACAATGGGCAACAGGAGTGAAGTTGAAAATAAGCTTTCATTATATTCTTTCATAAGGGGCTCTAAGAAGAGAAGGAACTTCTCATAGAATGAAAGCTTAGTTAAAAGCAGAACAGAGACTACAAATAGTTTTCATTGCTGAGGGAAGTTGCTATAAACATCTGGACAATAAAACAGCCAATGAAGTTCAGTGTGGATAAGCACAGTATAATCCATCGTGGAAAAACCCCAAAATATTCTACCTAGCCTACGGAGTAATGGGCTATTCATTATTTTAGGTACTGATAAGAAAGGAATTCACAGGCCATGATGATACTAGTAATGCAAATTGGGCCATAAGAGAGATTTAATGCTCAATAGAGTTTACATGTGAGCATACACTTTACACAGTCTAGCCCATACCAATCTGCATTCTCCTGGGCAATGCCTGAGCAGGGTGCAAGAGTTGCTATTCTCAACATATTGTCTGCCTTCTGCCATATTATTTTCAAGTAATGGTAATGGCATGCATGCAGA
Organism: Psilopsiagon aurifrons; assembly: GCA_025447955.1. NCBI lineage: Eukaryota > Metazoa > Chordata > Aves > Psittaciformes > Psittacidae > Psilopsiagon > Psilopsiagon aurifrons. The sequence continues at coordinate 27,977 of JAOEHY010037715.1, read as the reverse complement.
ATGAAATGCATCACTTGATCTCAGTGTCAGGGATCAGTGTTGGCATGACCATAAAAAAAAAAAAAAAAAAAAAAGAGCAGTTCTACTTTCAGCACCTCACATTTGGCTGCTCACTCCTATTCTGTGCTCATTCTTTTGTCACAAGCATCGCTGTAGCCACACTGGAAAACCAGATCCGGAAATACATCTGTCAGCCCCAACCATTTTTCCAGTTAACTTTTAAGGCAGACTTTTACCTTATTTTGAGCACTCTACAGTTCCACAGGCAGCTGTGCCAGTACAAATAAGGTGACAGAACAGTAAGAATGAGTAGCTGAGGGAAGGCCTACTTCTTTCAGTAGGGATGCTAGTTGTGCAGCTAAAAGTATTAGTTGAACCTGAGAATTAAATTGGCTTATAAAACATGTAATGACATAGTAGCTTTCTGTCTCTTCATTCCCATTCAATCAGAGACACACATTCGCCCTCCTGCTTTTGCACCAGGACAGGCAACTCTCTGACCAGGGCTGGCAGGTTCACAAAGCAAGGCTTAAAGGAAAGCATTCTTCGGTTAAGACGATCTTTGTGGTTATCCACTCTGGGGACAGAGGAGCATCAATGCCAGTTTAAGGGAAATGGAAAGACCACCATTTTCATAACCAGCTATTATCTCTGGCATTCTTAAAATAATCAGATATTAAGAGACATGGTATTACCTGCAAATCAGAAAAATTCAATAGCAAAGAGAGAAATTACTTGTATTACTTCTTGTGGAAGAAGGGTAAGGAAGAACTTTACTTTGCCTACACTGCCAAGATCACTTGACAGTGTTCTGCAAGTGTCACTCAATGAAAGTAGCAAGGAGAAAATTTAAGAGCAAGACACTTTCACAGGACATTTTATCAAGTTGTGAAATTCATTCTGAGAAAGTGTTGGGAAGACCATGAAGATAAAAGATTAAAAATATATCAGACAGTGTAACAGAAAGCAGAGCAGCCAATAGGTATTAAAAATTGCCACAGAAATGCCAACTGGCAGAAGGCGGGAAGCATACGTCCCTGGAGGGGGTCACTCTACACAGATCCGCTTCCTGCCCTATTCTTTTCCCAAGCATTTGCTACCAGCCAGTATCACTAGCAGTAACTTAAAATGGCCAATATTATGCCAGGTAAGTATTAAAATTAGTTCACAAAGTTTTCTAGTTATCATTTAGACTTTGCTTGAGTGTTTGAAAACACAGAGGTTTTTTCACCTTCCTTTAGGAAGAATAAATTAACAGAAAAATCTAAGGCAAAAGACTGAAGAGCCACAAACAACTGGTGTCATGACAAGGGTCCTGGACCTATAGCTCTGCAAAAAAAGAACTTTTCCATTACAGAATCATTTTGTAGTTGGTGTGACAGGGAGCAACACATGCACACTGTTGTACGTTAAACAAACTTTGTTGTTGATGTGACTGAACCTACAAATAAACACTCTCCTTGCTCAGTAAAGATGACTTCTCTCTGTTTTTCCTTAGTGTTGCACCCAGGGACTACAAGGTTGTCAACTGGTGTGATTTATCCTACTTTCCAAGTGGAAGTAGCTGTGTTCCAGCCCCACTCTGCTACCATCATCAAATGAGCAAACTCATACTGTGCCGGCAGCAAGGCAGATGAAGAATGTTATTTCTAACTCAAGAAGGCTGTTCCCCACTACAGCAAATCTTTGGATCTTCTACTGGAGAAGCTGCCAGGTGAGAATTTTTTCTCTAGTAATCTGCAAAGCCTGCCTGTCAATTTAAATGAGTCATTATATTTAAACGAATTGTAATGTAAATAAGTGATTTAAAGACAGTTTGGGATAAGATCCTTCCAAGGCTGCAGGCTATGGGGGTTCATGAGGTCCCACAAGGATTGCTTCTTCCATCTCAGAGCCCTCTCATGTGCACTACATCATTCCTTGCTAAACGGGCTGGAGTTGCAGTTTTAACCATGGATCATGGACCGACCAGAGAATTTATATAAGGAATTGCCCTTGCACCTGGCCTCAGCTTCATAGAAAGTAAGACCACTGACATCACACTGGTACTGAAGAAGCACGGCTGGGCAACAAAAAGAGTAGCTTCCTGTTGGGTCATAGCTTCAGTGCAACTGTGGCCTCAGTATGTGGTACACTTCTGTTTGCATGCTACATTGTTTCTGTGTCTTCATCAAATTGTAATAACTGTGAAGAAAATAGCTTGTAATTAAGCAACTAGGGAGACAGCAGATGTATGCAGACAGATGGGAGCACTCTAGGAAGCCATGAGACAATACTGGTCAGCATGACAAGCAGTAGTCTCAGCACACTATCAGCATAACATCTACAGTCTCAATGACAGCTATTGGTGAGTTTTAAGGGCATATTGAAAGGTAATAAAAAAAATAGCTTTTTAGATGCTGTGACACATCTTTGCAAGGGTGTGGGGCAGAACAGAATAAAGGTGTTTTTCAGAAAATCTAAAGCATGTTCGAGAGGGTAGCAGGCTGCATGTGGAGGCTGGCATTGTGTCCACTGATGCAAACAAAGAGAAGTGTGCATCTTACCTGTCTGCCCAAAACCAGTAATGTGATGAAGAATATAAACAAAGAAATTGAGCCCATTGTCTTCAGGTCTTTCAGTATTCCTGGCCTACAAAATAAAAACATAAGTAAGGTAAGCTGCTGAAAAGTTAAAACAAAATTACTTCAGTACAAGAATAAGACCAGGATTTATACTACTTTCTGGTATGTAAACTAAGACCATTTAAACATGATATGCTTTATTATTTGATGAAAAATGATTAATTCCATTATGTAGCCATAATTTCTTCTACTGCATTTTGTGCAAATGTGCCTACAATTTGAAATCCAATAATGAGATGAGGATTTAGTAAAAATAATGTCCTTGTTTGCTTACAAATGGAGAGCATTTGGTGCTTATTCTATACAGGCAGATTAAAAAGAGATTTATTTTTTTTAATGTAGTAACACTGCTTCCATAACAGAGAGCTTGACTGTATCTAATGAATGTCAAGAAACAGACAATAAAACACCTAGGTTCCAAGATGTCTTTTCACCTCAGAATTACAGAAGGCACAAACTAGTTCTTGTACAGAGTTTATCAATAGCTCTGCTTTGGGAAAAGACACTACAGGTGATGGAGAACAATTTTCCTAGCACTGTCCTACAGATGCCACTGAAAGAAGAAGCTTGGTGGGAGATTTAGGAAGAAAAATACCAACAAACACCAATCTTGACTGGCAAAATCAGGGCATGTGATAGAAGCACCTGCTCAATCTAACCTGTTCCATGGTTCTCTATCCAGTCACAGATACTTGTTCCTCTAATGCAATGGAAAAAAAGGACCTGGGTTTGTTCGTTTAATCTTTAGATTTAAGTGCAAAGAAAAATCACTTTTTTAAAAACTCGGATCCTTTTCCATGGTTGTCTTTGTGTCCTAAAGTTCTCAAGCAGTTTACAGCACAGGAAAAAGGATACTGAAACTCTATTCCAAACGTTCAGTTTTTCTGTTGTGGTATATGCACTGCACACTCACCCTACGGAAAGGGGAAATAACTTTGATTGAAAGTGAGGTAGAAATTACAGTGAGGTAGAAATTACAGGTGTCCAAAAATTACTTTAGACAGCAGTACTTAGAATTGAGTCATAATTTTGGTCTTACATATTATCACCTCTAACAAAGATCTCAGCAGTCACACAAAAAACTAACACACAAATTCATGAGCACAGCAAAAAAATACCAAACTGCTGGTTTATTATTTTTTTCAATAGATAAGACTGTATTTGTAGAGCTTTCAGACAACGTGCTAGTTTGAGGAAGCTGATTTTATTTGGCTTGCAGCAAATGTCTTAACAGTCTTAATTATATTCAGCCTTAGGCCTTAACTACCTTGATGATGACTTCTTCCTAATGTCCTTTATTAAAAAAGTTCAAATTAAATCATAGTCTATTTCCTATAGCATTGCACAGACTTGTTTACTTTATTCTAATGCTCTGAGGTGTGACATTAAATAATATATTTACTGAAGTGTGACAATGTTTTTAAATTTTGACTTGTAGATTATATAGCTAAACACACAGAGGAAAAAATCTGTTCCATGGCTGAGAACTGCCATAAGTAGTAATTTCAGAAGGATGGGAGTTTTCCACCTACCTTCTAAGAGGTGCCATTGCATACATAAATTTGCTGTAGTCATCCAGCATGGGCCCATGAGTGTGCAGAAGGATAACATTGTAGCCCACCAATGCAATCAACATTATCACCATTTTTAACTCGTAATTAATCCTCAGGAAAACAGAACAGGAAATGAGCCCTAATATGCAGCTGTATATAAAATACTGACAAAGAAAAATCAAATGGAAAATATTTAGAATTTGACTCTTGAGTAGGACATCATACATAATAAAATGCTAGTATAAAAAAACCCCACATATAATTGAATGACCACTTTAACATGAAATCCTTTACAACCTGGGACATTATGGTTTACAGACAGTTAACAATAACCAGATGTTTGTATTTAATAAAATAGATAATTTTTCTTACTAGGCCCCAATTAACCCAAAACTCAGTAGAATCCAGATTATACTCCTAATTTTCACCCTTTGTCATATTTTTGCTTACTCTTCTGCAGTAGTTAGGAGGGCCTATTCATGGAACACCACTGCTGGTGTTGAGGTCTAACTTAAGAGTTCACTGCCAGCAGACTGACAGATTTATTCCTGTGCCACTGTACGGTTTTTACTCATGCTTGAGTTCAATAACTACCCAGTATGTATCACTACCATAAGGTTCAAGGTGAAATGTCTAAAGATCTGAAAACAACAATTTCATTGCCTATATTTGCTGTATTTATAAACTGATGCAATTAAGAGTTATTATAAACAAACTGTAGAAATACAACTGATATGAAAAATAAAAAATTAATAACATAGCCTATGCATAATACAAATATAAAAAAAAAATCTGTCTAATCAATCCTCTTGAGTTATGACTACATAAGAACACATTAAGTTGCTAAAAAAAGCCTTTTCTTTCCTATGTCATATATATCAACAAAAATATGCATGGCAGAAATTGAATTCCTGGAAAAATACTTTCTCTATATATTTTCTGGAAATTTATTAGGGCCTCAATATTAATGCTAAAACAGGAATTGTACATTCTCACTAGGATTGTTATCTTAGTCCTTAACATACAGGGCCTTTGCCAAAGATTCTTTCTGAAAATTACAGTCCTGCACCTTGTAAGGAAGTTATATTTTCTGGAGCTACAAAGCATTTTATTTCTATATATGCTATTTCAGGCTACTGTTGACTTGTTGATGGCAGCACTTCTTGACAGAACTTGAATCACTGTATACTAATGTTGGAGGATCACTAAGAAGAATAACTTTCACAGCACCCATCAGCTAGAATTGATCTGCCATCTCAGTCTCTGCCGTTACTGCAATTTGCTTGCAGATCTGCTTGAAATAAGAAACAGAAATAGCTACTGTTCAGAATCACCAAAAATAAAACTCCTCTGATGCCTGCATTCCACGGGAGGTCACACACTGTAGAGGAATAAAGGTAACTGGCATTCTAGCTAACATCTTAGAAAGATGTGTGCAGTTACAAAGCAGGGAAGACACTACAAAATATAATGATCTGGTGGAGGAACAGTCAAAATAACCATACAGAAAATCAGGAGTGGTGGAATTACTGTCCTATGTATATCATGAGAGCTCTGGTCTTTGTCAAAGTACAAAGATTGTAAGCTGTCAGACAAATGGCAGCGTTCTACTCTCTGTTCATCAAATGGGCATGAACATTCCTACAGAGGAATTAATGGCCAGCTGGGAAAAATTACCACTTTTGTGTGCAGACATATGGGGCTTGTTTATCAGTGAAGACCCGCATTCATCCTACACCTCTGAAAGAAAGTAGTCTGTGCTCAGACTACATAGGCATTGGGGCTTCTCCAAGGCAGAGTTGCAGTGATACCTATCCTTTGCAGTGACCAGGATGGGAAGATCATTGCGCACTGAAGTGTTAGCAACCCACACAGCAGTGAAGCTGAGCAGGCGCCCATCTGTGCTGTGCTCTGCGTATCCCTCAGGTGCAGGATTATATCAACCAGCTCAGCCAACTTATTGAAATCAAGGAGCCTGCAGGCAGCCCTCACTTGGTAGCAGCAGTTATGCCACCTCTGTGGCTCCACTTTATCTTGTGCAGCAAGTTCTCGTGGATGTTTTTTGTTTGACACCAGAAATGACAAATAGAAATGTTTATTTTTAAAACAAATCCTGTAAGAGCTCAAAAGAGGAAAATATTGGGTAACATCTACACAGATGGGATCTGCACCTCATGCTATTCCTGACTGCAGAACTGTCTGGTGCTGAACAGTTCAGGGTTCCTGAACTGGAGGGATGTAACTCCATCTACCCCCTTTTTTCTCTTTGTGCTAGCTCAAATAAACAGTATTTTAAGCAATACCTTACAGAATCTGAGTGCCTTTCTTACCAGGATCACTGGCCCTGTGCCTTGCACAGCACACTACACCCTTAGGATCAAGCCCAGTCCATTTGATCTCTTCTCTGAAAAATATAAGACCTACAGTTCTGTAAAAAGGGATTCTAATCATTATGTCTGTGAAGAAAAACTTGAGAATGAAGTAATTTTGGAAATCCCTAGCCAAATAAAGTGTATTCTAAAATTGCATCTTTTAGAAGTCAGGATTAGGACTTTATTAATATGTAGAGGTGGCAGCACTAATACCAGACTGCAGTTTATCACAGGAACAGACTTGCATGACTTGCAATCTCCAAGGCCTAACTTCTATTACATGGAAACAACAGAAGCATCATAGCAAAACCAAACTCAACACAAAGTCCTAACTTACTGTGTAACCTTTGCTATATCTTGAAAAAGAACAAGAAAACAAGCAATACAACTCAGAAAAGTTATTTTGGAGGCTGGATGAGGGGGAGAATCAATTAGTTTGCTTCAAAATGAACTAAATTCTGTTGGGGCTGAAGTAATTAAAAAAAATCTCTCGTTCATTCATTTTAGATAACATAGTCTATAGATCTGTCAGGTCCATTATCATAAATCACAGGAAGTTTATCTACATGAATAAGGCTTAAAAGCTAACATACAGATTCAAAAGATTGATTTTTTAATATAAGGAAATAAACTTTGCAGCTTAAGAATTCAATTTCTCATTTAGTAAAGAGAGAATAATTCTGGATTTTTTTTTTTTTTTTTCATTTAAGATCGAAAGTAGAAACTCAAAAGGAACTCATAGCTTTTTCAAGCTAGAAGTTGTGCAGCTTTGGGAGACAAAAATTATGTGTATTTGAGAGATGCTGAATAAAAACAGGTTAGGGAAAAAGTTTTGAAAAACTCTGCCCAACTTAACTTTTTCATTTATTATTATTATCAAAAATGACACTTTAACATATTTTTTGTGCCAGTTAATCAAAGACAAAAGAAGATGTAGGCACCTTTCTATACTTGGTGGCATTTAGTTAGCTAAATCTGAAAATAAGAAACAAAGTCATGCTCTGCTGTAGCTTTACCAGGGAGATGCTGAAAATCTCTAAGTAAGTCCTGCAGTTACTGTAACTGGCTTTTTGTTGGTTGTTTTTTTTTTCCAGGATGGGTCTATATATAACTAACATTTTGGTTTTGTGTATGCCTATGTATTGTTCGGCTTGACACAGTGAATAGCTGTTTCATGCAAAACACATTGTCTGGAAATCAGCACACACCATTCTAGTACTGGTTTCATCAATTCTGCATAGAGAGAAAATAATGTCCCTTCTCCTTGTGCTGCCTCCTGCTCATTCATCCAAAGACTGTTATTGACCTGTTTTGGCACAATATACAGCTTGTTATGTTTAACTGGAGGCCTTTTGTAATCCCTTTAAGAATCATTGTTCTCTAGCATACAGATCACATTTTTTTCCAGCAATGTCCTTGCCCCTCTTCTTGCATATGCTGCTCTGCGTTTGTTCACACTAAAACATTTTCAAATCAGTTCAGTTCTTTTAAACAGCCTATGCATTAGTACATGAGTGTCATATTTCTCCCCTTCTCACCCCACTTCTTAATAAAACATGCAATGACAGAAGTATGATGATCATAGATTTCACGTTTACTGCAAGGACAATGATAAAATCTGTGAAAATCTTCAGGTCTACCACTAGTCCTTGTGAAACCCATTTGAGGACCGACCTGGCTTTCAGCACACAGACTGCTTTGCAGTTGCTGTGAGTTCTCCTGTTATCTTGTAACACCCACTTGTTGGCATGGGTGAGCTAGGCTTCCTAGTTATCGTACTGTTTCCTGCTTTTCAATCTGACACTCATTAAACTTTCTATTTTCAGAAAGACTAACTTCCTTTCACTTCCTACTTACTTCAAATCCAGTTGCAGGTGACTGAAAAAAACCCCAGCTTTTGCTACAGTCTTAAAAACTGGTGGGTGTTTAACTTCAAGCAGATCCAGCAACAGTCAATTTAGTGCAATTGTTGTAAACGAAGAAAGAAATGTAAAATGGACTTACCGGTAGGAAAAAACAGTTGTTTTGTATACACCACCGTGTCTGATTACTCAAATTAGGAAAACTCGCATTTGATGAATTAAGAACTGAGGGAAAAGCTTTTACAGCATTATCCAGGAAAAACTAGAGAAAAACAACATATAATCCATTAGCTTGTCAGCTGTTTGAGGTCAAAATAGAGAAGACAAATGGAGAAGCAGTGAAAGCCTTGCCAGTAATCATTTAACTTTGGTATTTCACTGCAAATTGAAATAGCAAAGGGAAAATGACATCACTTGATTATTTGTTCCTGCATCTTCAAACAAACCCACATTTATTAGGCTCCATTTTCCATTTGAATAAAAGACAAAAGGCTCTTTGTTACGTTACTTTCATATACCATAAGCTCACACAACAAGAGACAATGATTAAGTAAATTGAATATGAATAATTCCTGGATTTACCTCAACTCAACCTCCTATTTAAACACAAGGAGAATTAAAGAAAGAATAAGACATATTTACTGAAGTTGATTTACACAGATGTAATAACATAATAACTATATAAATAGTATTGGTACTAATGTTATTGAAACAGAAGAGTGGGACCAGTATCTCCTTGGTCACCAAATTCAGCCAGCTGAAGTTATATGTAACCATCATCATACAGCACCCCTTAAATGTATGATCCAATGCTTTCTTAATAAGTTAGATTTCTGTGACTACATTAGTTACACTGCTTTGAATCTCACCACTTAAAATAGTTTCTACACTTAACCAATATTCATGGCTAGTTCTCATGGTTTTTTTCTTCTGTGAATCTCATTCTTTAACTTTTAGATATCTCCTTTCTCTCACTAATATTCTTCTTAATATTTAATGCTATCACAGCCTTCATTATGCTCAGCAAACCATGTTCTTCTAGTTTCTTCCTAGAGAACAAGCTCCTGATTCCCCTAATCATTCTAGTAGTCTCTTTCAATTCAATCTTCTGGGTGACCAAAACTGCAAACACACTTCCCAGATTTTATCTGTGAGTCATGCAATAGTATTAATACTGATTTCATAGAGGTATGTTTTCATACATCCTAGAATGATAGCTCCTTTTAACAGCTACAAAACCTCAATAGCTTACCCATGCAAGTGTGGCTCAGACAGATCATGACATAGATCATAGATCGTGATTATAGCAGCTGAACACATTGTTACACATTGACACAATCCTCGCCACTAAAGTCATGCTCAGCAAACATGAGGTAGCTTTCCTGCACTGGGAACCACTTAAGTAAATGGGATTTATACTTCAGAGCAGTCACATGGATGGTTATTGTGATCTAGCTGAGTTGTCATCAAATCCACAGAATTAATTAAAATCCTGAACTCACTGTATCTCCATCTGATGGGCTACCAACTTGTACCAGAATTTCTTGTCACTGATCTGTCAGACCAACCATAACCTTGCACTCTGTACTTCTTAATTTCATCCAAGTTCTTTTACTCAGCTCCTCAGGTGTTTCCTTTCTAAAATCCCAAGCCTTCCTCACAGATGTTTCCCATTACCTTAATTTCATTAGAAAATTTCAGTCTCTCTCACACAGAAATCCATTCCAGGGCGACCATTGCAGAGCTCCCAGGGTTGACTCCTTCTCACCTGTTGTTCTCTGCAGATCTAAATTCCCCATCCCTATCTTTACCTACTGCCCCAGAGAAAACTGCACAGTTTCACAACCAGATGTGGATCAAAAAGATTTACCAATTTGCAACCTAATACTGGATCTGGTCAGCCACAGCTCTGTGTAACGAAGTCTTAAAAACCTCCAAGGATGGAGACTCCCTGGTCCCCCTTGGCAACATGTCACAGCACTGTACTACATATACAGTGAGTTTTGGTTTAGGTTTTCTTTTCTTTTTTATAGACTATCCAACCTCCCAAGCCACCACTCATGGTCAGCAATATGTTTTGTGGCGCTGCTGAAAAGAGTTTGAGACTATTATTCCTGTAAAGCTACTTCAACAGAAGCAGATCAGTTGTGGACTTGCGAAGGCGATCAATACACCACCTGCTACCAAGACCAAATTGGCACTCACCTTTGTTTGTACAGTTGCACATTCAGGTTGTCTTCCTTCACTACCATGATTCTCTGACTGTTTATGTGAAACTACACATAATTAAGCTGCAGTCAGTAAACTATACTAATGGTAGTGCCAAACCAGGTTTTGACAGTCAGCTGCTTCTACTTATAGGTCTCTGCCTCCTGTTACAAATTTCAGTGCTTCTTTTATACTACTTCTCACACTATTTCCTTTTTCAGAAATCCTTCTTGGTTACTTGCGCTGGTCTTCCTCTTTAACAGGAACAATCCTGAGCAAAGGCCATCCAGACAGCTTTAAGTATTTAATCCCCTTTCCTGCCCCCAACATTCTCATCTTAATAGGTGTCATTTGCAAAGGGTGGGAAAAGAGAGTTCCTACGTCCCACCAGTAGTGCATTTTGCTTTTCTTGCAGACATGAAATAACTGCATTTTGTTTCAGAATCTCATCCCGTGCATGTCCACAGAGCAAAAGATTAAATACAATAAAGAACTCAAACACAATTATACTATATAAACATATACATGTATGTATATTTATATCTATTAATCTATATTAAAACATTTTAATTTTTGTTTTGAGCTCTGTACAGGGTATTATTGTCCTATAAACATTACCTGCATACACAGAATGCTATATGAAATGTGATGTATCTGTGAACACATAAATATAGAAAGGGGAAAAAAAAAAGATATGGAAATGTTGTCATCTCCTGTGAGCCAAACAACACTAACTTCTGAATGATGTGTTTGTACTTGCCTTTCTTGTCTCTCATCAGTTACCTACATCTGCTATCACGCTTTGGAGATATATATTGTTCTTCAACATAGTATTTTTTGTAAGAGACAGCTCAGTCCTACTAAGCAGTCACACCTACTCAAATGACTCAAATGAAAGCAATATTTTTTATGAATACGAATGTTTGCCAGGGAACATCTGAGCACACTACCATTAAATTCTCATTTTAACTTCATGTATTCTAACAGCTTTTTCTTTTCTTGTGTTTGTATCATCTGAAATCTTCAGTTGTAAGTTTTTTGCCTCACGTGTTGAAAATAATCCTGTGTTGCTACTTCTTTCAATAGGAGCCATGTGGTGACAGATCCTCCCCCCACAGCATGGTTAGTGTATCTCCCTTGTTATCTGACCACAAAACTGCAAAAGACTTATACACTGGTTTAGATCATAGAGTCATAGAATGGTAGAACCAACTAGGCTGGAAAAAACCTTTAAAATCAACAAGTCCAACCTCTACCCAAGCACAGCCAAGTCCACCACTAAACAATGTCACTAAGGGCCTCATCTTCACACTTTCTGAGCACTTCCAGGGATGGTGATTGAACCAGTCCCCTGGGCAACCTGTTCCAAAACTTGACCACCCTTTCAGTGAAGAAATTGTTCCTAATAACAAGTCTAACCCCCCCCCCCCCAGTGCAACTTGAGGCCATTACTTCCTGTCCTGTAACTTGTTATTTGGGAGAACAGCCACCTCCTTGCTCCATCCTCCTTTCAGGTAGTCATACAGAGCTATAAGGTCACTCTTACCTTACTAAAAACAAAGCCAACTTTCTCATTAAGGTACTTTGAAACCTTTTCCTTGCTTCATATGAACATGCTACTATGCTTTAAATTAATTTTCTGACATTCCAGAAGAACTATACAATCTTCTCAAGACACAATGGTCCACAGATTTTATAGAGCAGTTGCAAAGAAAGTTCTTATGTTTGTACCCTACTCTTGTTCAGCAGAACGTAGAGTGAGGACAGTATGCTTTTACGTACAGCAGAAGCACTGAAGTCTGGTATCACAAGCTGATCTACAGGATTTACATTTTCCTCAACACACACAAAAAGAAGGAGCGACACTTTTGTTCAGCATTGCTCTTTTGCCTATATCTCTAAGGCAAACATGCAGGACTCCTCTTTGTTTTTAATTTTTCCACCAATTCTCCAAATATCCATGCAACTTATGAGAACTTTCTTCTCAAAATGTGTATCACTGCTTCTTATGAAGCAGTGATGTGAATTCCTTCCTTCCTGTATGTTGGGCTGGCAGCTGCATGAGGAATTTATCGCCAGATCCCCATATGAATGCCCCAAGAATAATATGGAGAATCCCAAATTCTAGTATCATTCCTTTCCTAGTGAAATACTAGAATATTTTGCCCAGAGAGGTGGTAGATGTCCTATCTCTGACTATTCTATGATTCTATGATCCTGTCTGGGGACCTTCTTGTGACAGTATAGCCCTGAGATCCTGTCACTGTGCCAAGGACCATCCATTCATTTCATGCAGAAGTCACTGAAACAACGAGTTGTTCCAGGTTTCTTTTATCATTCCATGTTCCTCAAGATTACGTGAATTCCAGAGGATGGTGAGGTACAATCATTTGACATACTGTATACAGTCATTCATTTGGCTTCCAAGAATCAAGTCATGCAGTCCTACCATCTCTCTGAGATGTCTGGATTATTCCCTGCAGTATACTTTCTCATATTCAGTTTAATAAAGGCCAGCTTCACAAAGCCTCTAATTGTTACCCTACTCTATATGTAGCATCAGATCTAATTCTCAATGGAAGCAACATTAGTCACCCTCTCCCTTCAGCTAAGTAGTATTCAGTACTTATGCTACATTACCTGGTTTTTAACTTCCTTCCACTGATGATGACTACATACCTTTCAAATGTGAAGACTACATTCAGTTGTCTGCTGAAACAGCTAATTTGAAATAAATTGCACCTCCAGTCTTTTCTAATGTCCCTTGACCATAAAGTCTGAGTTTTATTTGACATTTTGATCTTAATTATGATTTATTAGGTGTGGGAGAATTAGAGGCTTTTTATCTCCATTAAATCTTAATGGCTACATTTCGACTTTGTCTACTGAAAGAGTTCACAGAAATAAATGCAGTTAATGGACTCTGCTACTAAGTACATGTTGCTTGGAGATATAATAATGATACTTCAGAATCTCTCCCACAATTTGCTATTAATATTAAGAAAATGCAAATTTCACAATCACATTTAAAGTAATTTTGCTAGTCAAACTATTAAGGTTTAGTTTCAAGATGGGAATTGTACTTAAAATTATCATCTCATGAATATCATGGAACATGATTATTTGTAATGCTTCAGTCACTACTGATAACGCACAAAGACTAAAATACAGCCTATTAGGTTTTACTGTAACATTCCATCCACATAAAACTGGATGTGAACCAATAAAATTAAAATCTGCTCCTAAAAATGATATACTAAACAAAAACTTTTTTGCTAGAATGTCTTTTACTAGCTGAACGCCAAATTTGAAGCGGGCAGTACACAATTGTGCAACTTTAATCTAAGAAAAAAACCAGCTGCTGACCATATCTTCTTTTACAATTTTTAACTTAATAAATAACTATACGGTTGCATGAACTCTAACTCAAAGTATGCTTTAAACCCAAGTAGGCTATTTCATTTCTTCTTTCACATTTATAGAGTTGTAGTTGTTTTGGAATCTATTTCCTCTCCCTAAAAAAAAAAAAAAATGCAGGAAAAAGAAAGGAAACTACCTACTTTTCTGAAAACAATAAAACCAAAGCTAGGATCATATAATAGACAAAATCAAGAGAAGGATTACCAGAAATTTCAAGCGTTCATATCTGAAAGTCCATATAACATCATTGCATCTTTCTGACAAGTCTAGTACTTACTGTAACAGTGATTGAGTAAGGTTCCCCTGAAATGTTGTGGGAAAATAAATTAAACAATGTAGGTATTACCAATCTTGAAGTCCTTTATGATCCTCAAGTAACAAAAGTACCAGCAACTGAAACAAAGTGCTGAAGTGCAAATTTCACTCATGCAAATTGCGACTAATATCCATGCATTGATGTTGGAGTGGAAACATTACCTAAATAAATACTGCAGTTCCCATTTTGCAGATACAGAATTGAGCAGGAACACTCAGCTTTCTGAGGTTTATAAACAGAACCAAGCTCAGCCAACAAGGCAAAGCAAAGGAAGTTTTTTGATCACACATACTGCTCATGCTATTAGCCAACACGTCCTTCAGAACAAACAAGGACATTATGATTCAGGATTTAGGCAGATTAATGACAGAGCAACTCTACATTTGCTATAGTTACAAAAGAATTATAAAATTACCCAGATTTTGCATATTATGAGAGAAAAAAAAAAGCACAGGTTGAAATGCCCAAACTAGAGGAAAGCCTTAACAAATCCGTAGTTTGGTACTTTTGAAGTTTTGATGTAACTTTGATTCTTTTTTCCTTTTTCTTTTTTTTTTTTTTTTAAAGACAAGCACATTAAATTCAGTCATACGTAAATTATGATCATTTTGTGATCAGTAGAGGAGAATTACAAATCTGGATAAGGCTTAGCTTGTTTCACACAGTCATTTTCTGAGCAATGCATAAATGAGCAAGGGATTTGAACAATTCAAACCTGGGATTTAACTACCTTTAATTTCTTATAAATTACAATTTTCTTTAATAAATTTAGCTAGGATCTGAGCTCTTGCTGAGCATCATGTTGGCAGAGGTCCCCATTATACAATATGTTTTCTGTTGCTCTGCTTTACATTTTTGTTCCTGGCAATCATTAACATATAGGCTCTTGGCAAAGCCGTGGGCCATAAATTTGACATCTAAACAAATACTGAACTGAACAAAACAAAAAAAAAAGAAAAAATACCCCTTTTGCCCTTACCATATTGAATACAGCCATTGTTAATATTATAGCAGTGGTTGTCAGTGTGAGAGTGATCCGAGGCCAAGGACGGTTTGCAATTATTCCAGATGATTTCAGAATCCATAACAATGAAGCTGATGCTTTCTTGCTACATTGCTAAGTGCAAAGAGTTTAACAAAGAGAAAACAAAAATAGCTTTAGTATTTTTGATTACTATAAGCAAGGGTAGAATTAAGAAGGCTTAAGGTTGAAGGCAATTAATCTTGGAACACTGTACAGAAGTATTCAACTTTTATATTCTCCTGAGTTACAGATCATGATTATACATGAAACTGAATGCAAATTTCATTAACATATCTGCCATAATATAAATTATGTTAAATAATTATAATTTGCAAGCATCTTATTGAACATTCATTACATATTGCTAATAATAGCAAATACAGAGTTGTCAGCAATATAATTACCTTTAATACTAGTAAAAAGCAAGCAAACAAACTGACCTTCCCTGCCTCAATTGAAAGAGAATGTTTAGTAGCTTCTGGAAACTTCAAAATGTGAGTAATGACTGTGCATTTTTTGACAGAGACAAAGGTTTCCTCCTGCTGGATAAAGCCTGCATACATAGGTATATCTCTGTCAGTGTACAAAATAGTGGGGTTTCTGGGTTTTTCTTTCATTTGTTTGGAGACTTCTTCGAAAATTTATTGTAAGTGAAAGGTAATTCAGCAAAGAAAATCAACCTTCCATAAAGCTATCCAGAAAGCAAATAAGCATTTCCTACAACAATTGGACTTGCAATTTGACACAGAGTATTTACTGAATAGAAAATTTTTCTTATGTAGCAGCAAAAACGACCAATAAAAAATTCTGACTCATTCAACCTGCTTCCAAAAACATTTTGCAAAGCCTCCATTCACATATGCATAGTGCCAAGAGGCACAAGATGCTCACACAGAATAAACAACAATTTGTGGCACATCCAATAAATATTAATTTCCCAAAATTTAGCAATGAGGAGATAAGCTTGCCTAGAAGCATCTTGTGCCCTTTCCAAATGTCAAATTTAGCTTTACTGAAAGCTCTGTAAAAAAAAATGTCAGTGAAAAAGTAAGGCATGCAACAGTCCCACTAAAGTATTTTCTTTTTATCAATTTGTTTTCTCTATTTACTTAATATTATCAGAGATCACTTTTCATATTGTTTTCAACCCAGACACAGAAATAAGCAGAGATGCAAGCATAAGAAGTCTCTGCAATGAGAACTCAAGCACTAAAACCTACCAAATACAGGACTTAATTTATAGCATTTATTTATTAGTTCAGGTTTGATAGCTATTGCACATCATGCTGAGCTATAGTATTACCCAACACATGTGATGTAGTTTGCATAAAGGTCTTTCTTTGTCATTCTGCACATAACTATTTCCTTCCTAATTACACACTATTTGGACAAGTCCACTAAATAGCAAGAACTTTTTTTACACCTTGCTTTGTTTTATGACACAAGGAGTTTTGCATACTGGACCAGGGAGATTCTGAATGAATGAAGCCAGTTTCAGGAAGGTCAAAACGATAACTGGAATCTCAAAGATGGACAAGAAAAAAATAAAAAAGGGCAGCTTTATATGCACATTAGTACTCCCCCATATTAAAAAATACCCAACACATAAACTCAAAGAACCTGCATTTTTGAGCAAGAAACTCCCACTTAAGTGCTTTCTGAACTTTCAAACATTGTTTTCTACCCCTAAATACATAGTAAATTTCAAGATAATATTAATCCATATATAGATTATAGAAAGGTTTTGTCATCCTTCCCACTAATAAGGTAAAAAGCACAAAGCCTAGATTGCTGCTGTTGCTGCAGAAGAGGAGTATTCAGTTGGACACAGGGAATGGATCTGTGTGAAAATGAATCATTCACTTAGCTGTCTAGTCAGCCTAAAACCTTATGAGTCAGGGAGCATGGATTTATGGCAAATTAAAACAGTCATGAAATCACGCCTTAAATTACTCTTTATCTTAGTTACAGCACACATGGAACTTTACCACAACTTCACCTACATTGTTCTGTGATTTTCTTGGAAGTTTAGAAGTTCTGGAATAGTTTAAGTTCAATTAGGGAAAAAAACTAGGCAGGAACACTTCCTAGTGCCTTCCTATAAGGATCAAAAAATGGATAAGAAATTATATAGATAAAACTGTACATTGTGCTCTCCATTCTGAATTATGTTACCTGGTCAAGGAAAGTCTTTAAGGTAAAAATTTCCAAGAAAAGAAACTAATGAGGAAAATAAATTTTATAGCCTAAACCAGATAAATGCTACTGTGAATTTTACTGGATTTAGGTTATCTGACTAACGGCTAATCAAATTAAAGACAAAGATCTGGTGATGATCGAAAGAGCAATGACAGATGGTGGAACCAAAGTAGCCTAATCAGTGAAGAACTGATGCCAATGAATCTGCTGCTCCAAAGATCATTGAAGGAGAATGTTTCAGCCACAGTTTCTGATGTCCTGCATGCTAATGGTGATTACTGCCTAAAAGGATAGCATGTGGGTACAGGGCAGATAATGTTGCAGTGTAGCACAAAGAAACTTGGGATTGTGCAAAACATCATGGCAAGTTTTAAGGGCACTGTGTGCATGTGGAAAACTGACACTGTTTACGAGGTGGACACAGGGAGGAACAGATGTGGATCAGAGAAGAACAAGCAAAAATAAACGGAGAAGAGAGGGGACGGCTGCATGTAAAGAATTGTCTAAATGATCTTACTGCATAACCCTATCTCTAACCATCTTCTGTGTAAATCTTCACTAAGAATAGCTCTAAAGAATAAAATAAATTTCAGGAAACAATATGTCATTCAGCCAGTGTGATTAATCAACAGATGCCATTCTTCCAGCTGCTATTGCTAAAATTACAGATATTGCTGGCTTTAACCTGAAGAAAAATCTGAGTGTTGTTAGACTTCAAAAATGAAGGTGTAGATTATTTCCATTTGCAAAACAGAAGCACACCAGAACTCATTGATGCATTTCCTACCAATCTGTTTAATGCACAGCTCTGAATTCTGGAGAGAAAGAACCAGTGTTTATTTGGAACAGTTGCCATGCCCACCTATTTATTAAATAGATGACAAGTCTCTCTAATGGCAAAGAGAACAGCCTACAGAGGTTAAGCTACCGAGGATCATGAAAGGAAAATTTGTGACAAAACTCAGCCACACTAAAAATCTTTAAACCATTGGGTCGAAATTCCTTAGAAAATATGAAAGAATACACTGTTGAGCAGTAATTCTCTCCATGGATTAACAGATTTGCTGAACTTCACTTTAGAGCAGTCTAAACACAGACCATATGTAGTACAATTGCAGCAGTTCAGCAATGCTGAAAATCTAGGGAATTCCTGGAAGCAGAATTGGAGCAATGGGACAGTCTTTAAATTCAGACTCTTAATAGCAGGATTATGCAGATTTTTTTGCCGATTCCCTAGCCTACGTGAAGCACTTTTTCTTGTAAATGTTATGTCTCATTTGCAATTTTCTTAAGAAAATAGAGAATGAGATGAAAGGAAGAAAGCAATAATTTCTAGAAAGCATGCAAGAAGGGTAAGACATCAGACCTCAGTAGCATTAGCTTCTCTTGTTTTTTGTAAGCAGAGCCAGCAGAATATGGTTGTGTTTATCATTTACCAACTAGAAATAGTGGGCATTTGTAGTATGAAAGGTGACTAATGTATTACCTTTTCAACTGAACATGTTAAATCTGATACGACAGTTCAGCATGATAGTGAGTAATAATTTATTTTGAATATTCGGGTTATTAAAATGTATCCTGTGTTGTCTTTCCACACACAGAAACCTGCTTCAGCGTTTAACAAAATGAAAGCTGTCTTTCTGAGAGAGATCAAGGAATGGTGAGAGAATTAATTGTGACAGCTATGTTGCAGATGAAAGACAGTGTCGCAAGAGCTGTCACACTTCTTCACATGCTGTTAGAGGTTGGAACATCTTGACTGAAGACCTCTTATTTACAGAAAGCCAGTGAATCACATTTTCAATAGGTCTATTATTGTTTGGTTTTGTATTTAAAAGCAACTTAATATTTTACAAATACCGATGTTACAAAGAATGAAAGCAAGAGAAACAAAAATCAGGTTTTTTTTCAAATTCTGCTTTTCACTCGGACTTCAAGACACCAAATTTCAAATCCAAATGCTGGCTGATGGTGATTACACTGACCTAAGCTTGGAGAAGGGTGATTTTTGTATAGAGACACAAGCTTTTAATTCTCTCTAACAGTCCTATTGTCGGTAAAAAGTACTAAAGTACTTCAAAAAGCATACTGTAACACCAAACTTTTGAACTCCATGGTGGCAGCTGTAAATCTATGCCAGGCATTCTGAGTTATACCAAATGAATCCATGTGAGCAGTCTACTCAACTTACGTTGGATACAAGTTGTTTGGTAAAAACTAGAATCCAGAATAAAGAAATAACAGGAAAACCTGAAGTCACAGGTTTTTAATCACATTTTTAATTTCACCATACTCTGCAGTATGTATTATCCTTCACAAAGGGTCATGATTAAATGGCCATATTGTTCATTTCAACTGTCTCATTCAAAGGAAAGAACATAGCGTGAGCTGTATAAAGATGCCTTTAGGCACTCGTTCAGTCCTGGTACTCCCTGTGCTGCTTTCCTCATTCAAGAACACGTACAGTTGCTGTGCTATAAGCTATTTTAAGTAAAGACATTCTCAGTCCTTTGCGTCAAAGTTTCTGTATTTCACATGAAAAATTTAAAAAGCCACCGGTTTTGAGAAAGATCAAACCTGAATAACTTGTAAAAGACAGTGCTCAGGGCACTTAACTAGAGGAATGAGCTCTACACTGACAAAGCCTTGCTCTCCAGGTAAGACACTATCATCCAAAAACTGCCTAACACAATAGAAGCCCTAATAAGTGACCATACTATGGTACTTATACATCATGGATATCACATCTCAGATAAATACATATAAAAGAACCTTCGAAAGAAGCTGGTTGCTCTCTGCTTTTTTTGTTATTAATTAACAGTAAGAAAAATTATTTGCTACTGGAGTGTTGCTATTAGGAAGCACACTTGACTATCTCTTTTTTGAAGGCAAGTTAAAATCTCATCTTGGGCAAAGATACTAAGAGCCACCATTTCTGGATTTAAAAAAAAAAACAAGATAGTCTCACTCATCAGAAATATTAAAAGAGAACTTACTGGCACAACAAATATAAGAAACCTGTAGTTTTCACCAGGTTAGGCAATTTCTTCAGTTGGTCACAATCACAAACCATGTCATAAACGTACAACTCAATAAGGAGTAAGGATAAGGATTTTTGTTACTGAAATCAATCCATTTCTAAGTTCATGAAGTCTGAACATGGTACTTAATAATGGTGGATTTGCTATTCCATTGACTGTGTTTGAGGCTTATCAGAATGACTTTTAGGTTTGATGAACCTCTTTCATGAGTCCTGCGGTAGGTGCCAAAGTGCCTCTCTGCATTCTCTCTGCCTTATCCTATCCCTGTTTTAATCTTAATTAACAAGCACAGTCTTACTATTGATAAACCTGAAGGGCTTTGATTTTTCATTTGAGAGACACACAGAAGTAAGATACCAGGTTGAAAATATTTTCCAAGTAGTGCTGGTGATGATATTCCTGTCTCTGCAGATCTTTCAAGTATCTTAAGTGTGCACAGTCTTTCTGACCGTTAATACCAATGCCAATTGCTTTAGAATAAAATACATATCCCTGCAAACAAAGGTAAAGACTGTGTATTACTCTTTACACAGCTGTGTGGTAGAATGCAACTAATAAATAACATGCTCTCTTCTAGCACAGACAGGATTGCTCACGTGCTGGCTGCACCTTGCTAGATGCTCCGATGACCTCAAATCAGAACATATTTCTTAACTGGATTCAGTTATTTTCCAATGATTGTTTTGTTTGTATTATGTTCTGCATGCCATGGTTCAATTGGGTATTTAAGAGACTACCAACATGTTCAGATAAGATTGTAGGAAATGTTTTTACTTCTAATATTCCTTGTTAGCTGAAGAAGCTGAACAGGTTTGCAAGATATTAATATATGCAATAAAAAAAACATATCATATTAATGGAAAATAACTGGCACAAAGAATATGTGGTATCAGTTAGGTGCATGTGTATCCCAGGTAATGCAAAGAAATTTTTGAGATGCTGTTTGAATCAAAGCACAAAGAGCATCCGCTTGAGACTAATATGTCTTTGTCCAACTACCTCAGCTACCACAGAGATCTTTTCCTTACATGCTCACTGTGTTTTTTTCTATTGATTGCACTAGATTTTCCAGTGTATCAGTTAGGCAATCAGATCTCTGCTTTCTCGCATTCACATCAGGAGGTAAACTACATCTAACAGTTATCAGGTCTGAGGTATTTCACAATAATTCTAAGAACAAGTATATACTTCAAGAAGATAAAGAGAGACAGAAAACATATGAGCTAAAGGACAACCACTGTCCTCGAGCTGCAAGTAATTTGGGAAGGAAAGCTCTCAAGTAAAAATTCAAAGAAAATTTTCAAGATTAATAAAAAAGAATAGCCCACATTTTAAATACGAAAATAGAAGTCAGAAAGGATCTTTAAGATCAAACATAATGTTAAGATTTAGCTCTGAGTACTGTGATTATCTAAGAATAAAAAAAAAAAAAACCCAAAATAAATGCATAGCATAGAGAAGTGATTAGAAATTAGAATACAATGAAATAACAGAATACAGTGAAATTAAAATAGTATAGAGAAACTTTATCAAAGTTGTTTTTTTATGCGACTTACTCTCCAGTGGTGTCAGTGGAGACAGGGAAAAGTGTCAAAGTATGAGACAAACACATAATGCAGTGACAGCCAGCTGTCCTAACTTGAACTTAGATTTTTCTGTCCTTGCCTGCAGTACATGTCCTACTCTATAAATCTTCTCACAGACATATTATTTTTAGAAGAGAGTTATTTACTGATTTTATACTACATAGTTGTATCAGGTGTGTGTACACAGAAGCACGTCCACATTTACTACATGAATTCTGCAAGGAAATCCAAAATTACCCCTTTAGAAAAAGATGTGGGAAGAACCCACACTGGCAAAAAGTCCCCATCAAAACAACCCAAACCCAATTGGGATTAGGGTGGTAAAGCTTGATTTTTGTTTAAATTGATGACAGTGTTAAGAAATAAGATACTGATACTTGTTTGCTTGAGAATTTCAGACTTTTTCTTCTAGAAAGAAAGCATTTACAGTCATAGGGCAGATACTGCTATGGATATGCTACTGAAATGTAACACAGGGTCTCACTGTGGTTAAAGCTGCAAAAATAATACTTGTATTTTTGACATGAAGGAATAAATCTTGAGGAGAGGACAGAGGAAAGATAAACCTACTGCCTCTTTCGTTAGCTGCCTCTCATCCATTACCTGACAGAACCATGTCCCTGCTTGTGAAGGAAAGACAGCACTGCATCATCTATCATCATAACTTACTGAAAACCTTCTTAGCAGCATAGAGTAGCAGAACTCATAAAGACAAAGATATATATAGCTTCTCTTCAAGCTGTTTAGGCTAGAACATGAAATCTCACTAGTGAACAGAAATGCAGAAAGTCTCCATTCCTGGAAAGTATCCAATGTACACACAAGATGTGGGAAAACCAGCATTGAAACTAAGCGTTAGATAATATTCAAGTGGCATGACCCCTCAATGCTGACTTGCTAGATTTGCTTAGCCATTCCTTTAAATGCAGAAAAAAATGTTTGTATTCCTCCTAAGCTTCACTATAAAAATAAACACCAAGAGAGTATGTCCCAGCACTTCCTGATATCATTTCATTGTCCCAGCATATTTCTTGGTGCACTACATTCCAGTAGCGCCTGGCCCACTCAGTGGCAAAATTACTGCAAGATTTTACTGTTAATTTTTTGTATATCAAATTAAATAGTTATCATGAAATAGTGTCTAAACTCAGAAAGACTTAAACAAATACAATGTCCAAACAAATGAAAGTACTCATGAGTCATGTCCCATAAGCACAATAGCAAAATTTTTGGAAAGACAATCAATCAAACAATAATAAAAACCTCTCAGAGATTCCAACTTCATGGGGGAAAGAGAATATCACTGTAAATAGGCAGTCCCTGCACTGGCATTTTCTGTGTTTCACATAAATGAAGACATTTTACAGTAAGTTAGCATCAACAAAACAATGTTCTCAGAAGCCTGAGCATGCAAGCCTTTCTCATTTATCTGGTACTCTCTAGCCAAGGCAAAGTGACTTGGCAAAAATCAGAACATGTTATTGAAAAGAAACCAATAACTACTGGATTACATTTCCTTAAATACCTACCAAAAGCTGTCCAGCAAAGCAGATAAACAAAATGAAGGAAAGCAAGAGAAACGCAGCCCCAAATGAGATTCCGAGAATAGATGTTCTACAACAGAAGGAAAACATGTATTAATTTCTGTTACACATCTGTAGCATTACCTTTCTTTGTGTATAATTCTGAGAATTCTAAACATTACCATGTGCAAGTTGCATTTTCCAGAAATCGACACCATGGAAACACAATTCCAATCTTTACCAGAATGACAGGCCTTTTTCTCAACTCAGGAATGCTTCAATTGTCTTTACCTCTGACTGCAAAACTATTACCAGGACAAGATACTAATTTCCACACATAATTTAAATTGCAGAGTGCATTAACAACAGCAATGTTTGGTTTTTATTTTAGAAAGCCTGTATTTAAAAAAAAAAAATCCTTATTGCTTTATTTTTATGCTGTTGATTTTATAACAATAATTTAATAATAAAATAATTATGATAATAATAAGAGTCTAACAGATTCAGCAAATAAACTTGTTGGTATTGTGCATTCTCCCCAGAGATAGAAAAGCAATAGCATGGGACAGTGATGTCCAGTTTTCAGCGTCTCACAGGTAGATCCTGTGGTATCTGTGATGTTGTAGTCTCTCAGTCAGCAAGGACCCTAATATAGTGTCTGCTATTTCATGAATGGCTAGGGATCCAATACTTCTGAAAAATCTGGCCAGTAGAGTCTGAAGTATTAAGAGGACAAGATAGGAAAAAAACTACAAAACCATGAATTAAAAAAACAACAAAAGCAGACTTTAAATAAAAATCCAAAAAAAGAGTAATTTCTATACTCTTCCTGAAATCATTATTAGTTAGTGTTCTAGCTCATCCTTGTGTGGCACAAATAGGAACTTCTAGCCAAAATAGCATCACCGCATGCTCAATAAACAAAACCAGGGATACAATAACAATCCATGCATTCATTCATTCTGCAAATGTGGAAATCTCTCTATATGAATACCACAGTAGAGCATAATTGCTCCTTCAGGCACTGTACAAGAGCTACTTAGCATAGATGCCTAGGGAAAGATGCTGTGGGACCTAATTATGTTTAATGAATTCCAAGAGATTAGAAGCTTTGGGCCAACTGAGTTGTTTAAGCAAGAGAACTGGATGGTGTTACAAAGTCCTTCACCTGAGCATATAACTTCAGTTTTAACTGCAGATTTGACATTTTTACGGAATTAAAAATGTATTTCTCAACCACTTGGAGCACAAGCAAATATTTTTTCAAACCTTATATGATAGAAATACTGGAATGACATAGTAGAAATAAGTTTTATATCCCTTGCTTTTCCCACAAAACTACAATAAATGTTCCATTTTAAGTTAGCTACTCCATAAATGCGTAATTCAGAATTAAAATATATTTTTAGTAAAAGCATGCATCTCTGTTCTTTAGAAATGCCATGTAATTTCAAATGTATGCATTTTAGAGGCTACGGTATTAAAAATTTAGGAGTAGAACTCTATGGATCAATTTCCTTAGATTATGTACAAATACTGAAAAAAATTTTGATCCATTTTAACCACAGTGTTATAAAAGCTATTTTCAGGAAAGAACAAAAAAACATTAACTTCACAAACCAATTTCATGCCATATTCCTGCCATTAAAAGCATTTTGGAAAGTAACCGATGAGCTTCCATGCCAATCATTTGGAGAACCTCTCACATGCTATGTATTAATCAGACTTTAGGTTGATGTGACAGATGCTGAAAAACGAACAACTTGCAATTTCTAACATATATCTTGAAATAATGTTTCTTTTTTG